>JADBJO010003874.1:17500-55000 GCA_016801955.1 Conus betulinus | reverse complement strand
AGGCACGAGTCTTGACGAGTTGTGCACATCTGCTGTGTGTATACCCAGAGAGACTTTTTTTCTAAACATTTCCGGTTAACACTACTCACCGGTGAACATCAATGAATCGACATGGTTAGAAAAAAAAAAATTCTTACCCTTTGGGGGGGGGGGGGGGGGGGGGGATTAACGAGTACTACCCGACCAACAAGCGGGGACAGAGAGCGTACTGAGTAGATGTGACTGACTCCAAAGCCATACGCGATATGCGCAAATCCACCAGTCGAATTTCTCGTTTTGCCTGTGTGTATGTTAACTGGAAATTGAAAAAAAAGTCTCTGGCTATGTATACAACAGATGTGCACAATCTGACTGTCTAGCTAACAACGTATTAGGGTGAGCCTCGCAGTAGAGTTCAGCTGCAGCACTCATCTGTTCTGCTGAATCAAAAGTTCTTTCCTTAAGAAAAATCTGAAAGTCTTTGGACACAGACATTTAAAAGATCATGATGTGCTTCATAAGCCTTGTCTATCTCTGACCTTCCAGTCCACATGTTCAATAAATGGGTAATGCTGATCAAAAAAGCATGAAAATTCTCTCCTTGTTCAGGCCTCACACTTCTAAATCTTTCTCTGAAACCTTCAGAGGTAGCCATGAACGTTTTCAACAAATGTTGCTCAAATTCTCATAAGTTAAAGTATCACCGACACACAGGGAATGGTAAAGACTAAACGCAACTCCTGATAACACACTAAGTGGAGCGGCCATTGTTGTTTTTTTTTTCATCCTAACATGTTAGCATGAGCTTCAAATCTATGCAAAAAAGCACCAATATCATCCTTTGCTTCATTGAACATGGGTAACTTGGGAACATGGGCACATGAATATGAGTTTGATTAGCATGCTTTGGTCCCTCATCAGATTTTTTCTTTTTTTTGTTGTGCTTGCACCAATTTGAGTTCAAGTTCTTTTTGCTCCAACAGGAACTTATGCTTTTATGCTTCTTCCTCCATATGTAATTTCCTTTCTTTTTCTTGTTGCTCGTTCTCTAACCTTTTCTTTTTTCTTCTTCTTCAATCTCTACTTCTGTTCTGACTTTAACTTGGCTGCACTCTACTTAAGTCTAAATTCACGCTCCATAGAAGAATCAATATAGTCATTGATTTTCAAAGGACCTACGATACCTAGCAATTTTGCTGGTTGGACGAGAGCATCAAATGTTTCGTGTGGTAACTCCATAATGATTAAAGTTGCACAAGTTCAAGAAAAATACAACGCAGATTTTTTTGTTTCAATATCATTCACATATCCACACAAAATAAACAGTTGTAAATAGGTGCATTTGAAAGAAGTGTAGAAAGTCTGTGCATGTAAAAATTAAATGTAGAGGAAGTCTGCAATTTACATGAAGAAAGAAGACAATGCATGCAGTGACTAATGCATACTTTTCAGTATCTCATTCACTCCAGTGAAAGTGAAAGAGGAGAGAGAGAAGCACAAAAAATGATAAGAGTGGATTTATGAACAATGGAACACAATGGATAAAATACAAAACAACTCCTCACTTTTATGATGGTAGAACTCCTAAAGGAGAGGCAGAAAAGAAGAGTAGAAAAGAAAAAGAATGAAAGCAATAATTAAACAGGAGAGTCAGAGCCTAATCCCTTATGGTAGCACAGAATAAAAGAAATTTACAATACATGTACACTGCTACCAACCTGTATGACTGGAGACGGGGCTCAAATAAATAAATTTCTCATTAAAAATTGCACAATGAAATTAAAAGAAAACACTGAACAGTCAATACACTGTCACTTATAATTTTAACTGAAAAACCCTGAAAATGAAACAACAGAAGAAGGACAAAAGACTATTCAATGTCAAACACAAAGAGTCAGGGTCACCAGATGTCACACAGTGAAGTGAGGGGTGCTTGTAAATTTCTTTTTTGATACCTTTTTTTTTCTTTTTTTTTTTTTTTTTCCTTTTTTTTTTTTTTTTTTTTGCGGTCTCTTTTCTTTTTCCTCTTTTTTTTGTTACAACACCTAACGCCTACATCTATCATGCTTACACACAAACGCCTGCTTACGCACGCGTTCCACACTTTCATTCAAGCCCAATTCCAAGTGTTTTTGATTTTTCTATCATTGGACAATGCTTCTTTCTCATTTAATGTATACTATGGTACAATGATGTCTGGGTTTTTCAGTGCACTAGTGTATGTTGTAATGAGTTTGCTTGCTTGGTTCTTTCATTCTCACTTAATTCACCCCGGGTATGCGATTTATACCTAACGAAGTTGTTGTAGAAAGAGTAAAAGTAGCAGAAGGAGCAAACGCGATCAGGAAGGACAATCAGGGAATCAAGAAGCAGCAGAGAGAGAGAGAGAGAGAGAGAGAGAGAGAGAGAGAGAGAGAGAGAGAGAGAGAGAGAGAGAGAGAGAGAGAGAGAAGACAGTTCACAGTCTTAGTCTTTTTCAGTCTCCATGTTCCCCAAAAGGGTTGCGCCCTTTCACAAACGAAATCGAAAGAGTGGAAGGGTGCACAGAGGAATGGAGAGCGAAAAAAATGTGTAAATCTCGCTACTCCCTTCTTTAAAAAAGAAAAGTAAACTAAAGAAGTAGTGGATGTGATACCATGAAACGAACTACGCTGCAGTACATCACGATTTACCACACAGCATTTCGTGATAATACTCGAAAGGAAACCAACCAATTGAAAAAGCATGAACGATATCGCGAAAAGGATCACACACGTCCATTCCTGCGTAAATAAATCTGGAGGAAGAGATGGATAAATATTTACCGAGAAACTACTATCACTGAAAATAAAGTTATCTCAACAGATATTTGTTACGGAGTAGCATATGGGCTTCAAATATTGTATAAATAGATGTCGTTGCCTGCGTTTTTTTTTTTTTTAAAAATACTTATACACATTTTCCCTATTAAGATTATGTGATTAATTTGATTCAGCGTAGCTTTTCTTATGGTCTTGTCGGTGACACCAAACATTACTTTTAAGGCATCGATCTTCATATGAACGTCAAGATTAATTAGAATATAATTCTCAATCTTTCTCCAAAATAACAAGACGAAAGGACATGCGTAAAAAAAAAAAATTCTATCACGTCGACTATATCTTCTTACAGTATGAACATTTGTTATCTTCTCTAACTTTCATCTTGAACAACATGATGTTAGTTGGATATATGTTATGCACAATTTTCCAGTGTAAAAGACGAAGTCTAGTTTCTTTTGTTGCTTGTATGGCAATAGTCCATATCTGTTGAGTGACATCAATGTTAAATAATCTTTTCCAGAAGCCAACCGCACATGGCTGAGTGTACTTATTTTCAATTATTTGTTTCGATATCCTCTTATGCTTAACAGGCTTTTACCACAGAATGTGGGGAAAACTGAGGGAATCTCGGTCATGAGCGAGTCGTTGATCAAGGTGAACACGCACAAACCTGCCCACCGCACTGCACACACACACATTATACTCCAGCAGGCGACTTGCTGAATTCCCCAATATGCCAACTATTTCATCAAAAGACTTTAGTTCGTTGTTGATGGTTAGCATATCTTCCACGCATAATATATTTCTCTTAATCCATTGTTTAAAAAAGAGAACATTGCCTTGATATTTTATGGTACTGTTATTCCAAATAACCCTAGACGCTGGTACTTGTAAATGATTATTGTTATCTAACCAAGTGCGTAGCACCGAGTTCCAAAAATGCGATTTGATAAGTTCCAGTCCTTTAAATTGCTTACTTTTTATGGTTGCATAGAAGCAAATACACTTTTCGCCAAATTCTAAGAAATTGTTTCTTGCTATACGCCACCACTTATTATTTGTGCCATTATCTGTGTCATTTTTTGAGCTTACCTTGGCTCCCCACTGTAACAAACATGCATTTTGGAATTCTTTTAGATCTATCATCTTAATCCCCCCCTTATCCGTTTCGTGACACAACACTGTTCTTTTTTTTACTTTTTCAAACGCTTTCTTATTGCAGTCCTTTTTTCTCCATACAAATCTATATAATAATCTATTGATCTCATTAATTACATAATCTGGTACAACTATCGCTTGCATTATGTAAACCCACTGCGAGATTAAAAATGTTTTTACGATACTTACTTTACCCATAATACTCAAAAATTTCTTTTCTCCCATGTAGAAATCAACCGTCTGCAATTTTCAATTCTACCCACCCAGTTCTCTTCCAGTTTAGAAGCACCTGTGCTGTTACTAAAGTACATACCTAATATCTTTATTTTACTTTTTATATAAAAAATCCATAACATTTTGTCTACAATTTATTTTACTACCTAGCCACATTGCTTCCGATTTATTTCTGTTTATTGTCAAACCTGATATGAACGAAAAGCTTTCAAATAGTCCAAGCGCTATTCGCAAATCGTTTTCGTCTGCTAAAAAAAGCGTTATATCATCAGCGTAAAGAGCAATTAACAAAGGACATGTCTCATGAGTACTGTCATTACATTTAATTTCCAAGCCCTTAATTTCCGAACCGTTCCGTAATCTAATTGCTAATAGTTCAAGGGCTAAAACAAAGGCTAACGGAGAAAAGGGACAGCCCTGCCTGATTCCCGATTCCACTGCAAACGGTTCGGAAATCCATCCGCAATAGTTTATACAGCTTATCGAGTCGGTCATCAATATTTCTACCCAGTTAACAAAACCTTCCCCAAAACCAAATAATTTAAACGCGTTTAACATGAATTCTTTGGAAATAGAGTCGAAGGCATGGAAATAATCAATAGTTATTAATAGTCCTGGTTTGTTTTCGTGACGCAGTTGTTCGGTGACATCGTCAATAAGACGTAATAATGTGGACACACGTCTTCCTTTATGTATCCTACTTGGTCATTACATATTAAAGAATCAATGACACTGCCCAATCGCGCCGCTAGACTTTTAGCTAGGAGTTTATAATCGACATTTGTTAAAGATATCGGTCGCCAATTATTGATCATTTCTTGCTAAACCTTTCCCCTTATGTATAAGTGTTATTACGGCTTTTCGTTGAGTTGAAGACATGCTGCCCGAAGTAAATGCGGTCGTAAAAGATTCCATACGTATTTACCTATCCGACTCCAAAATACTTTATAGAATTCAACGGTTAATCCATCAATACCAGGACTAGAACCATTTTTCATTCCTTTCAATGCACTCATAATTTCTTGCTCTGAAAGATTACCATCGCAGTAAGCTTTATCATTAGCAGATAGAGAGGGTAAATTAACACCACGCAGGAAGGCCTGTGTTCTTTGTAGCATATTATCACTATTTATCTTTTTCTTGTATAAATTCCTAAAATAGTCTCTTTGTGCGGCTAAAATGTTCTTTTGTCCCTTGATCTCAACCCCATTTGCTTTTTTTTAATTTTTCTATGATCTTAGAGTTTGCTCTTGCTTTTTCTAAACTAAGAAAGAACTTAGAGTTTTTTTCCCCCCCTGTTCAATCCACTGAACTCGAGCCCTTACCTGAGCTGCACGGGCTTTTGTAGTTTCTTCTCATTCTAATTTTAGTTTTACGAGAGCTCTCTTTTACGCATAGTTTCCTGGCAGTCAGGATAAGTGCTGAGAGCACTATCGAGTGTATTCAAATCTGCATTCAGTCGTGCTAATTTGTTTCTGTTTAACAATGCTTTTTCTTTTGAAAATTTAATTGTACATTCTTTAATTTTGATTTTTAATAGTTCCCAAGTTATCTGATTATCATCTTCAGGGTCTTTTTCGAAAGTATCTAAAGTATGATTCATGTAATTAACAGTTTATATCCAAAAGAAGGGAGCCATTAAATTTCCAATACCCTTTACCATGTACAACATCATCAACGAACTTCACTAAAATACAACAGCCTCTGTGATCTGAGAAAGACACACTCTGCATAGAACTCTGCACTACATTTTCAAAAATAGGTGAACCGGTCAGTATATAATCCAGTCTTCTTCTTGCAATAAATGGACTAATTCTGGACCAGCTAAATTCTTTCTCTTCGTTGTGAAACATTCGCCATGTGTCATACAGGTCACATTCACTCACCATTCTGTTAAATCTCTGTACAGTATGCTGGTCGTGATAACCGCCACTTATCACATCGTACTCATTACTTAAGACAGTGTTGAAATCTCCACACACAATAAGGTTATTGATATTTAAATTTTTTACAACATCTTCTAATTTATCAAAGAAATTATGTTTTTTTCCTGTAAACTATTAGGAGCATAGATATTTACACAATCATCTGTTTTCTCTCCTGTAGTGATTTTCAAGACTAGAATTCTTTCAGATGCGTACACTATTTCAGTTTCAGCTGACAAATTTTTCTAATTAATATTACTAATCCACCACTATGTGTACTTTTATCAGTGAACATGAGCTTACCTCCCCATTCTTTTTGCCATTGTTCACTTACAGCTGTATTAATATAAGTTTTCCTGCAGACAGATCACATCATACTCATTGTTTTTTAAAAAACCTAAAGACGCGTTTTCTTTTATTATTGGATCTTATCCCTGACATTTACAGAAAAAAAACATTTAAAGAAGATAAAGCCATGTTGCAGGGTTCCACGAACAAATGACCATGAGACGCGCCGAAAATCGTAAAACCGTGTCATCAGTCGTGTGTCCGACCCTGTCACTGTTTTCAATCGCTGTACGAGGGGCGGAGATCTTGGCAGTTTTTCTGTCACGTGGGTCGGTTTCAGAGTGGGGGAATCCCCTTCTGTTGACCACGGCCGTTTTGGAGTCTCAGAACGCGATCGGGCTTTAAATTCCAGTTTCGACTGACGTGTCAAAAGCACTTCCTTTGCTTTCGACAAATCATTTTCCTTCTTTTTTTTCTTCTCTCTTTTTGGGTCTGCTGTTTCTTTTGTGTTTTCCCTTTTCAGCGGATTGGGCAGAAACTCAAGTTAGAATGACAGTCCCTTCATTATCATTCTTACCTTTTTTTTCCCTTTTCCTGACTAAGTTCTCTCTCAGTGTCATTCACGTTAGGCTCTTTCACAGTGTCAGTGGCGTCAGAGTCAGTGTCACTGTCGTCATCCGTGAGGAGCGTGTCAGGGTCTACAGTTGTTTCTGTGTAGAAACGACTGGAAGAGGATCCCACACAGACACAACTTCGTCATTGTGAGTCAGAATTTGGCAAACAGGATCCCCTGCCGATGACCGGGTTGGAGAGACACGCTCTGCACGTGCACGTGATAACAGACTCCGGACACTGCCTGGCCAAATGACCCACTTTTAAAACAACGATTGCACTTCGTTACCCTGGCTCTCTTTTTTCGGTTGTTCCTTGTGATAAAGGGTGGCAGTAAAATCCCCCACTTTACAAACCTTTCCAAAGGTTTTTCTGGGACGTTGATGAAAAATGAAACGTCTGCCAGAGTAAAATCGGGTCAGCTTTCCATCTCTGTTTCTAACTTTTTCCATCATCAAAGGGGAGCGAAAAACAACTCCAAGTTTCACAAGAGCTGACTCAATATCCGCTCCATCGCAAGACAAGGGGATATTCGATATCCAAACTTTGGGTGCTGGTCTTTCGGAATCACCCTGTCCTGTGAGTATGAAAGGATTCTTATCGTACAAACGCAGTTCAACCGCCGCTAAGAGACAAAAACTTCTATCAACAACTTACTGCGTGCTGTTCGAGTCGCTGGGTAGAGTCTCCATAATCCCCGTATTTCCTGCGCGCCCACCATAGTTTCTCTGCCACATATTCTTTCGGCTGCGACACAAATGTCCCAGGGCTTGAAAGGAACGATTCTCATCAGAGCCAAAAGAGTAAGGCAGGTCTCTTTTCAGCAAAAACAATGGTTCCACACGTGAGTCCGCCATTTTGAAGACACACACTGAACAAATTAACGTAAAAAGAAAAAAAAAAAAAATGAAAACCACACAAAATAGAAAAAATCCGACCAGCCAAAATACACAGGGAGATATCGACACACACACGCGCACACACACACGCGCGCACGCGAGCGCGTGCGCGTACACACACACACACACACACACACACACACACACCAACGCATGCACGCACATACACACACGCGCACGCGCGCGCACGCGCGCACGCACTCAAATGGCGCATAATGTGCCGTGTACCCATGCCGATGTTTCTTCTGTGGCTGCGCGCGTTCTAGTCTTGAAGAACGAAAGGGGGTGGGGGTTGTGTCGGGGGCGACGAGAGGGGGGAGGGGGAGGGGGGCCTTTTTCAGAAACGAAGAATAAAACCGTAAACAAGGAGATTATGCTGGCCCCGTGGCTTAAGCTCTGTTCTCTTACTTTAGGGCCTTTGGTTCAGTTCCAGGGATCGAGATCGCCAGACGTGAAGTAATTTTCTCTTTGGAGTCAATCTCTGCATGCAGTGACTCCACAGAATGAAGATTGATTAAGACCATTCTGTTCAGCAACCAGAAGGCGTAGAGACTGATGGTGTGTCATTTAAAATCATGGCGTCAAAAATAGGAAAAAAAGGTAGGTAAGAACTATAGTTATGAAAAGATGGGACAAAAGGAAGAACTGTAAGAAAAAAATAGAGCTGTGACTGACTGGTATGGGGACAGACATGACCTCTCGTTAATTCAACCTATCCCCCTCTCCCTCCAACCCCCTACGCTCCCCTCGCCCCCTCCCTCCACCCCCCCCCGCCCCCCCCCCCCCCCCCCCCCCCCCCCCCCCCCCCCCCGCCCCCACCCCCGGCCTCTCGCGCCGTTTATCATGGAAGTGACGGGTTTACTATAGTATGTACGCACTAGTGTGTGTAACGACACTTCCCCTCCTTGTCTCTGTCACGGTTAAAGGAAAAAAAAAAAAAGTTAATGTCGGTGGCCGTGCCTGCCCAAACCTCTACCGACCACTGAAGATAGTCTCCAGACAAACCAAAGCTGTACAGTGCTGTTGTGGCACTCGCTGACCCAGACAGAACTGACTGACTAGACTTAGGCCCTAAATTGACATTGAATTTATTTCAAAGTATTGTTAAAGGTCTCAGCATCTGATTGTATGACATTGTATGACATATGATTTTTATTTGAATGGAACGAAGAGAAAATGAGGAGTGCTTTTATTTTTAAACTATCACTGATTTGATCAGATGCTAATGATGTTGAATATACCCTGAAATAAGTTGACCATCAGTTTCGTGCCTAATTCAATGATAGTTTCTTCCCCGCTGTTTTGAAGGTTTGTCACGCACATACACTCTCGCGTATGTACACACACAGTTATATTCATAAACTCGTCCATGCATGATCACAAACACACATACTACACTTGCAAAGAAACGCACGCGCACACACACACACACACACACACACACACACACACACACACACACAACAGAGAGAGAGAGAGAGAGAGAGAGAGAGAGAGAGAGAGAGAGAGAGAGAGAGAGAGAGAGAGTCCCAAATTATGTGGGGTGATCCAGTCATATAAGATTAAAAACGGAGTGACTGAGGGCGGAAAATGAAGCGAAATTTGAAAACGGGGAAGGGGGGGGGGGTGTTAGTTACCGCCAAGGACACAGACAAACAGAGTACAGGATTAGACACAATGCATTTTGACCTTTTGGTGTTTCTTCAGGTTAGGGCAGTGACACAGAACAAGAAACCACTTATCTGTTATTAGCTCTCCTGTTCGTCTCACGATCACAAATGGTCACTGGACAGAAACGAGAGGATCATGGGAGAGGAAGTAGGAAACGGGTGAGGGAAGGGAGAAGGATGGGATGGGGGGGGGGGGGGGGGGGGGGGGCGGAGAGAAGACAGGGAAGGGTGTGTGAAACGATGGCAAATAGTGTTCCCCAGTCCCTGTCTGCTATCTGTGTGACTATTGAACTGTTTTGCCATGATAGGCCTTCATGCGATTGAGGCCTCACTGTGTGTCACCATGATAGTTCTCCATGAGGACTCACTGTATGTCACCATGATAGTTCTCCATGAGGACATACTGTATGTCACCATGACAGTTCTCCATGAAGACTCACTGTGTGTCACCATGATAGTTCTCCTTGAGGACTCACTGTGTGTCACCATGATAGTTCTCCATGAGGACTCACTGTGTGTCACCATGACAGTTCTCCATGAGAACTCGCTGTATGTCACCATGATAGGCCTCCATGAGGACTCATCACATGTCACCATGATAGTTCTCCATGAGGACTCACTGTATGTCACCATGATAGTTCTCCATGAGGACTCACTGTATTTCACCATGATAGTTCTCCATGAGGACTCACTGTATGTCACCATGATAGTTCTCCATGAGGACTCACTGTGTGTCACCATGATAGTTCTCCATGAGGACTCACTGTATGTCACCATGATAGTTCTCACCATGAGGACTCACTGTGTGTCACCATGATAGTTCTCCATGAGGACTCACTGTGTGTCACCATGATAGTTCTCCATGAGGACTTACTGTATGTCACCATGATAGTTCTCCATCAGGACTCACTGTATGTCACCATGATAGTTCTCCATGAGAACTCACTGTATGTCACCATGATAGTTCTCCATGAGGACTCACTGTATGTCACCATGATAGTTCTCCATGAGGACTCACTGTGTGTCACCATGATAGTTCTCCATCAGGACTCACTGTATGTCACCATGATAGTTCTCCATGAGGACTCACTGTATGTCACCAAAATATTTCTCCATGAAGACTCTCACTGTGTGTGTCACCATGATAGTTCTCCATGAGGACTCACTGTGTGTCACCATGATAGTTCTCTCCATCAGGACTCACTGTATGTCACCATGATAGTTCTTCTTGAGGACTCACTGTATGTCACCATGATAGTTCTCCATGATGACTCATGTGTGTGTCACCATGATAGTTCTCCTTGATGACTCACTGTATGTCACCATGATAATTCTCCTTGATGACTCACTGTGTGTCACCATGATAGTTCTCCTTGATGACTCACTGTATGTCACCACAACAGTTCTCCATGAGAACTCACTGTATGTCACCATGATAGTTCTCCATGAAGAATCACTGTATGCTACCATGATAGTTCTCCATGAGGACTCACTGTATGTCACCATGATAGTTCTCCATGAGGACTCACTGTATGTCACCATGATAGTTCTCCATGAGGACTCACTGTATGTCACCATGATAGTTCTCCATGAGGACTCACTGTATGTCACCGTGATAGTTCTCCATGAGGACTCACTGTGTGTCACCATGATAGTTCTCCCATGAGGACTCACTGTATGTCACCACGACAGTTCTCCATGAGGACTCACTGTATGTCGCCATGATAGTTCTCCATGACTCACTGTGTGTCACCATGATAGTTCTCCATGACTGACTGTATGTCATCATGATAGTTCTCCATGGAGACTCACTGTATGTCACCATGATAGTTCTCCATGAGGACTCACTGTGTGCCACCATGAAAGGCCGCCAAGAGGACACAGTGAGGATTCATTCCTGCGAACGACATGCTTGCCAACCCATCTGATGAATAGACAGAAAGTCCATCCGTGGGAAGACTAAAAACGATAAAAATGATGTGGGTGTATGTCATTTATTGTTGTTGTTGTTGGTAGTGGTGGTGGTGGTGGTGGTAGTGGTCGTGGTGGATGTGATGTGATTTGTTGTTGTTGTTGTTGTTGTGTGTGTTTTTTGCTTTCTTGTTTGTTTTTGTATAGCTATGAAATTCCATGTCTACCATTTACATGAAAATGATAATCATGAAAAATAGGTTTAACAGCTCTGCATGCGTTCAGATGACTTCACATTTACGCTTGAATGCTTTTATCAGAATGAAGTTTTGACATCAGGCAAATTCACTTTTTTCTGTTGGAATGATGTTTGTGTGTTTTTGGTTGGTTGGTTGTTCTCACTATGAATTGTGCTATAGGTACCTTACGTCATATGCATCAGTGCACTATCCTCACACTTGGATTCAATTTTATTTCATATCACACATGCTTTCGTTCAAAATAAGCAGCAAGTTTTTATTTTTCTTATGAGCACGTAACAGTTTTAGAAAACGAAGTTCTTGTTTGCGCCCGTTTCTCCAGAATGATGTTGAAAGTGTAGAGGAATGGGTTCAGTGCAGAATTGAGTGGCAACACGAAAATGGCCATTCCAACATTGACCTCCCCTGGAATGACGACACCATTGGCAGCCAGGACCCCACACAGACCAATAGGAAACCAGCACAGGAAATCAGACACGGCAACAGAAAGGAGACGCCTGGCGATAGTTTGCTTCCTTGGACTGTACACTTTCGGTATAAAATCTTTGGTCTTTGTTAGCTGGTTAGATCGAGTGTGACTTCTTACTGACCAGTAAATAAGACACTGACCCACACCAATCAGGAGAAAGAGGATCAGGTTGCAGATGATCATAATACTGAACGAGTAAGTGTGACCAGGAAAGTCAGCTCTGGTGACAGGCAGTGGAATGCAGATTCCTGTCTGGAGGAAGAACTCCCAGTGTGAAGTTACAGGGAGCAGTGGTACAGATGCCAACGTCAGTCCCAGAGCCCACATGAAGACACAGGCAATGTGAGCTGATCTGACTCCAAAGCGGATCTGGCTGAAAGGAAAATGGAGCACAATGAAGCGATCCAGAGTGATGAAGCAGATTAGGAAAGCTGATACTTCAGATGATAGTAGGGATAACAGCCCTGCAATGCTGCAAGCTGAACTCCTTTTTTCCATGCATTTTCATTCAACATATATCTACCGGCATAAATCCAGTCTGCAACGCCAATGAAGACTAGATATAGCCCCATTAAAAGATCAGATGCACACAGATGAAGAACAAATATTACAAAACCAGTCTGAGTTCTTTCTGAAAAAAATATATTCGGTAGACAAAACTTCCAAAATTTCCCAGAACAGCGAGCACAGCAAATACGGCTAGAGCACAGCGATAAGCAACAGATTTCAGCAAGTCCTCACATGACGAGAATTCATCAGATGGGGAATGGCAGTCACCTCGGAAATTATCTGGTAACACAACAGAACAACACAATCTGTAGTTGTCAGTCAGCAAGAACAGACATGAGATTCGTCATGTGTTTCATGAAGTCCAGAGAGAAGTCAGTTATAGGACAACCTCGTAAATTCAACATATGAAGATTATCAAATAAACCTTTTCCCTGCAATTCCGTAATTATATTCCGTGACAAATCTAGAACTTGTAAACTAGGCATTAAATCGGACAAGGCACTTATATTCAGAAAAATGGCTTGGACGTGGGAAATATTGAAAATGGTCAGTGATCGATGTATATACTGCTTGGGGACATGAAGAATGCCACCAGACAGAGGATTACCTGCCAGATTAATTTCTCGAAGTTGAGGCATTTTTGTAAAGTGACTGAAGTTGACAGACTGAAGCAGATTCCTACTGAGATCCAAACTATGAAAGATTCGGTAACACTACCTGTGTGAGCCTCTTCCATCCACACGCCTGTACGCCCAGGTGGATCAGCAGGACGTTATCAGTGACGTCATCTATACTCAGTCCACTGCTGGAAGCTTCCAGGTAGCGCAGCTGTGGGAAAGAGCTGATGAGAAAGGTATGGTTGCAGGAGAGGGCAAAGCCATAACACACACAGGACTCAGGACAAACGAAGTCACACATCAGTTCATCATCGTGCTGTGGACATTGTTGCAGGCTGTCACACAGGTGATTCACGTGCACACAGACTGTTTTATGACTGTCACGACATCGAAAAAAAACCTGGGCACGTCTTGTAATTCTGACAGTCAGTTTCGTCCTCATGACCCGGACAGTCGATCATGTCATTACACCTGACATAGACGGGGAGACAATAGCCATCATCATGACACTGAAAATGAGTGTCTGGGCACTGAGTGTTGCTTTGTGGTAAAGGGGTTATGGTGAACCCTCCAGGTATGTCAAAGTTGATCACAGCTGGGGATGGTATTTCAAAGTAAAAACGCTCTTTTTTCACAATATGAGTGATCATCCGATGTTTTGCAGTAATTGATCCCATCACATGTTTCCTGCCTATCTGCACACTGAACAGAAGACGACAAGAGCAGGTCCCTTACTTTAATTTGAAGCGGTCAATGACCAGAGAGAGAGAGAGAGAGAGAGAGAGAGAGAGAGAGAGAGAGAGAGAGAGAGAGAGAGAGAGAGAGAGAGCAAACATCTGCCTTTTATGCACAATATCTCTCATTTTAACAGTGTCCAAAACGAATGCGTGTATATATGTATGTAAGTGCACAAGCGCACGTGTGTTTGTGTGTGTGAGTGCACGTGAGTGTTTCTATGTGTGTGTGCCGTTTGTATGCGTATGCGGACGGCTGTATCTCTGCGCCGATCACCCAAGGCATAAACACCCTCCCACAAATCTCGCGCAATGTAGGAACAATCGTAACCTATATCATAAAATTAGGACAACCACACTATACAAGAACCGCGCTGCTTGACACTAATACCTCTTCATTCAACTACACAGCACTTCTCCTTTTCACCAACTTCCATGACGCGGCACAATCATAACTTCTAAAGCATCCGGTGCCAACACACCCTGTCTATGCTTCCCGAAAGCATGTCCGTACGAACCCCCTGTCACGAATAAGTACCAGCTCAATCCTAACACCAGGATCAACAATGGCAACTATTTATATTTCCATTCAAAACTTCATAATCAAATTCCCTTCTTTTTTTCTCTTTCCCTGTCTCCACCTCTTAACACAACCCGCTGATCATAACCCACCAGCAACATATTTTTCTCACCTTGTTTCGTGTAAGACCTTATTTCTCCTATTTCTCTCTCTTCCTTTTTCCCTAAGAAAAATTGAAATTGATTCAAAACATGTGCTCATAGTATTTACACCTTTGTACAAGTTGACAGAAATGTGCACAAGACAATGCCACCCTTAACTATACTACTAACACTTTAATTAACACCACATAACTTCTACCACATCAAAAGACAAAGACAACTGCAGCTGGCCACCCAAGCATCTGAGCCGCAGAGTCTCAGCACACTGAGACACAGACATCTGCTCGACCAAGAGCAAAAACGCTCACGAGGGTCGGCTCACCCTTTTGACTGAAGTCAGGCCCACAGCACAAACGCTGGCACAAGAACGAGAGCCCAACTGCTCTTCTCCAAGGGCTTTGACCGAAGTGCTAGCCACCCAGCCCCACCAAACTTTAATGCTTGATGGCTCAGCACTCACTTCTTACTGAGTTTTGAACTCCACACGTACTGCACGTGAAACGGGATTCCACACAGACCACACGAAACGAAACAGGAGATGGAAGGCTAACCCCCTCTTTCCCCACACTTATCCTTTCCCTCCCTGTGCATGGTAGCATATGTGAATGGAACGTCCAAGACCCCCACTATCCTTCCTGAACCCAACAACTTCCATACAGGGCCCCGATCGTGGAATGATGCTACAGATCGATACAGAGGCGTCGGCGCGTCTGTACGATTCCCACGCAAAACAGATTGGTGACACATTTGAGTGTTAATTGTGTATGTGTGTGTGTGTGTGTGTGTGTGTGTGTGTGTGTGTGTGTGTGTGTGTGCGTGCGTGCGTGCGTGCGTGTGTGTGTGTGTGTGTGTGTGTGTGTGTGTGTGTGTGTGTGTGTGTGTGTGTGAGAGAGAGAGAGAGAGAGAGAGAGAGAGAGAGAGAGAGAGAGAGAGAGAGAGAGAGAGAGAAAAACGAGTGTTCAGAAGATGAGATGGTAATTATGTATCATTAACAACAACAACGACAATATATCAAAAACAAGACGCAAAGCATATAAAAGTACTCCCAGTAAGTAGTACAAAAGGTATATATATATATATATATATATATATATATATATATATATATATATATATATATATATATATATATATATATATATCACATTAGCACTTTCTGCCCTTTCGGTGCTAGACATTTTGTATGTAAGAGAAAAGAAAACAAAATGCTGCTTTCCCTGGCAGGAAAGTGAATACAGGTCTCCCGCGTAACAGGCGGAGATACCAACCACCATACTACCGGTTACACTTAAGTTTATAAACCGTCATTGCTTACACTGTACATCACAAAATTAGCATATATAGCCATTAGTAACGGCTTTTCTGGTAAAATGAAACATCGGGCATCATCCGTGACCCATAATGAACATATCTTCAGAAGGATCAGTTCAGCAGTTTTGTCTGGAGTGAGTGGAGCACATTTTGACAATGGACGGACAGACAGACAGACAGACAGACACACACACACACACACACACACACACACACACACACACACACACACACACACACACACACACAGTCAGCAATTCTTCATTCCCATTGTAAAGTACTCCATCTTCTATAAGAACTGGGAGTGCAAACAAGAAAATGCAAAGCATATAAACGTACTCCCAGCTTGAATACACGTGAGATATTCCATAAAGAAAAAGCGTTTTTAGGCCGTTATAATCGTTAGTAACTTCTATTCTGGTAAAATAAAACATTGGCTATGATCTGAGACCCATAATAAACATGCCTATAAATTTTCTAAAAAGATCGGCTAATTACTTTCTGAGATATTCCATAAAGAAAAAAAAACATTTTGGACCATTGTAGCCATTAGTAACGGAATAAAAACAGCTTTGGGCAGTTATAGCCATTAGTAACGGCTATTTCTGGTAATATTAAAACATTAGGCATCATCCATAATCCATAATGAACATACCTAAAACTTTTCAGAAAGAAAGACCAAGTACTTTATGAGATATTCCATCAAGAAGAAAAACCGGTAGGGCCATTGTAGCCGTTAGTAACGGAAGAAAAACCGTTTTGGGCCGTTACAGCCGTTAGTAACGGAAGAAAAAAACCGTTCTGGGTAGTTATAGCCGTTGTTAACAGCTATAACGGTAAAATAAAACACCAGACATCATCCATGACCCATAATGAACATGCCTACAAATTCTCAGAAACATCAGCCAAATTACTTTCTGAGATATTCCAAAAAGAAGAAAAACCGTTGAGGGCCATTATAGTCATTAGCAACAGAAGAAACATAACAGTAAAATAAAACATCAGGCATTATCCGTTATCCATGATAAACATACCCACATATTTTCTGAAAGACCGGCCAAGTACTTTCTTAGATATTCCATAAAGAAGAAAAACCGTCAGGGCCGTTATAGCCGTTAGTAACACACACACACACACACACACACACACACACACACACACACACACACACTCATGCACACACAGATACACACGTGCGCACGCATGGACACACACACACACACACACACACACACACACACACACACACACACACACACACACGCACACACACACACACACACACACTCACGAAACGTACGCAAGTACGCACGCACGCTAATGCGTTATTCTGTGTTCTGAAGCTTTCTTTTCCAAATTGTCGATATCATTTACCACAAAAAATCTGTTATAATATTTTAGTCAGTTGAACTCCTTCCATTAGATCTTACAGCAAAAAACGGGGATGGGGGGGGGGGGGGGGGGGGGGGGGGACTTTACAATTCATAACTATGAAAAGGGACTTAGACCAAGATTGTGTGGTTTGTTTTTTTTTTTTTTTTTCGAACTCCACTCTCTTTTCCTGCCCTTTGTAGTTAACGTCAGCGGCGGGTGTGACGCCTCGTTCCCTCCTCCTCTGTGGAAGGAGTTCCTTTTATTCCCCGCCCTCTTTCTTTGCCTCCCCATACAAACAGCTACCTGGAATGACTGGAACAACAGACAGTGACTTATCTACACGTTTTGGTAATATGTAAGCGTGGCCAATGTATTCTCGCCCTAAGGCCGGCCGTATCGGAGTGTAGCCAATTGGTAAGACGATTTGGAACATATTTTGCATTCATTTCTACGATACCGCCTCTGTCTGTCCGTCTCTCCCTCCCTCCCCCCTCTCTCTCTCTCTCTCTCTCTCTCTCTCTTGGAAAAAGTGAAAGAAGAGAAAATAATTAAGTCTATTGTTTAACTTATGTTTCCTTTGTATAAGCAGCACATTATCAGAGCGAGAGTGTCAGTACACCACACATTAGAACATAAACAAACCCAGACACTTTGTATCAAACGTAAAAAACTAAAATCGGAAAAAAAATGTCCATTGTAAAGAACATACAGACTATGCATGAAGTGAAAGAGACTGGTTGGAGGAAAAAAAAAAAAAAAAATAGTAGTGGAAATTGTTTTTTTTGTTTTTTTTCCGATTTTTTTTTTTTTTTGGCAGATGAAGAGGACAGTGTGAAGCACCAAAAAATGAAGAGGTGGATTTTGGCATTAGGGAGAAAAAAAAAAAAAAACCACCTTAGGTGCTCCAGTGATCCGTTAACTGATGCCACAAAAAAAAAAAAAAAGCGTGGCTAAGCTGATGGATGACTGAATTAATGACTAACACTGGAGAATTTGAGAAGAGGGTCTCATGGCTGCGACTTGACAGATTTCTGATCGCGTTGATCAGGCCTCTCTCTCTCTCTCTCTCTCTCTCTCTCTCTCTCTCTCTCTCTCTCTCTCTCTGTGTGTGTGTGTGTGTGTGTGTGTGTGTGTGTGTGAATGAATGTGCGTTCGGTGGTGTGTGTTTATGTGCATGTCTTCTCGGGAGGTGTGTGACGGACCGTTTCTTGTCTGTTCACAGTTTTTACAATAACTCTGCTAGAAAACCGGTTGGTTAAGCTGGTTAACTGGTGTTCACCTGTACACCATATAAGTCGGGTGAGCGCGGGTAGCCAACCAGTCTCCGAAGAAATTCTGGCTAGTTCGCGTACCTGGTTCAGCCAACGAGGGGCTAGGTGCAGTTGTTGTGACAGCCAGGTGTGTTGAGTTAGTTAACAAATTGAGAGTCTAAATCGAAATCGTTTCTCCCTACAGTTAGGCGTTTGTAACTTCTTCAGCGCCAGTGAAGTGTTTTTTTTTTTTTTTTTTTTTTTAAAGAAAAGAGAGAGAGAGAGCATTTATGGCTTTGCTATGCTTTTAATTTGCTACGGTGTAGGAGTAAATAATCGTTTAATTTCCGACGGATAGAAAGAAGAGGAAGCATGCTGTGATGCTTATATTATTGTTTCAAAAGCGAAAAACAAAGTTGTTGTTTATTCTTTGCTAGAGGGTTACGATGGTGAGCTCTGGAGGTGAGCAATGGAAACTGTCGTGTGTTTATATGTGCTCCTGAATTTATTTGACTTATACTGTAGGATGCCAAAGGGAAATCCTTCTAGATTCGGATGTGGGGAGCTAAATGGAAACCTTTCTCATATGTATGCATTGCTGATGGATACCAGTGATGAATAAGCTTTCTCTTATGTATTTATTACTGATGGATAGGAATATATGGAAAGCATGTTGAGAGAGTTATTCAAAGCCAGCTTATGCTATGTTATGTTATGTGATGTATGGTGAACATCTTTCTGGTGTTAAAACAAGAATGCGCAAAGATCGTGTCATGTATGTGAGATGGATTTTTTTTTTTTTTTTTTTTTTTTTTTTTTGTTTTGCTGTCCCAACCTCTGCGCCACCTCAGAGGCAGTGCACCCACGCCACTCATTTCTGACACCCCGTCCACAGCAACAGCCTGGCTGGCCCCGCCGCAGCCCCGGCACCGGCAATCCACAGGGAGCAGTCAATGTCAAGTCGTCAAGTGGCAACCACCGGAGGAGACACTGCACTGCTGCCGAGTCACTTCGGTGGTGTTCAGTGGCGCCTGTTCTGATCTAACATACGCAGGACACCACCTACTAAGCCCCTACTGACGACAATAATTGCTTAGTTGCAGAGCCGGCGTGAGTGAGCTCTCCCTCCGGAGGGCGCCACCACGTCCATACAACGACAGCCCCCATGGACTCGTCGATACCGGAGACCCCGACGGAACCAAAGCAAGGCCACAGACGTGGAGAGGACATCGAAACTGAGGTCATCATGAGAGCAGAGCATGAAGGGCCACAGAATTTGAGACTTTTTTTTTTTTAATGCTGATCGATGAGAAATGAGGATGATTAACATGATGCTACGGATTTCCATTTCGGTCTGAGACTACATGACAGGGCTGTACTCTATGCTTCCTTTCATAATATATCCGGCGTCAACCAGGCCCGAGAGATACAGGCACCTGCAGTGTTGGTCAGGAAATTTGAGCAACACTCTCAGAAAACGCATCAATTAAGTGGATGAAACTCGACTGTGTGGTCCCAGTCTTCCCAACTGAGTCCGCAGCAAACTCAACTCTGGGTAGGAGCCGGTCGAGGCAGAAAAAAAAACCACATGACTCTGATGAGATTCGAACCCACGACCTCCCAGCCGGGAGTCCGCGACGCTAACCACTTCGCCACGGCGGCTGGTGTGAGATGGATATTGATAACGGAGAATAGTTGCTTTTGATAAAAATGAAAAAAAAAAAAGAAAGAATGGAAATATTTTCTCTGTAGTGATCTTGTAAACTGTTAAAACATTATATTATGATCTTTTGAAATGATCAAAACCTTTTATCATGAACTAGTTGACAGAAGGTAATAATACACAAATTATACTTTTGCTCATTGTGAAGGTCTACATGGTTGTCTTTCCTCGCTAACGCGAAGGTTATGATTTTTGAAGAAAGATGACGTCTCGTTTTGAACTTTTGATATAGCAATTTTGAAAGAAATTAAGTGTTTGTTTTTATTGAAACCTTGTCGATTTTTCGATGTAGATAAAGCACTCTGCTATTAACTGTGAGTGTGATTAAAAGACTATGGATAGTAGGCGGGATAGTCAAAGAAGCTTTCTCGGTTCCCCAGGTTGTGTGTGTCCCTGGTGTATTTGGGAACTGGTTGTCCCTACCTCGGGTCCGGGGCCTGCTGTGTGTCCCCATTCTCCATCGTGCTGGGTGTGCGAGAGGCTGGTGCATGCCAGTATCGACCCGACAAGCCAGCTGTGCAAGCGCCTCTTTTGCGAGAGAGACGAAGTCGCTTTGGGTTCGAATTTCTAAGTCCTGTTTGCCAGCTGTGCCCTGCACTGGTCCTGCTGAGACAGAACCACCGCCTGTGTTGACAACGACCTGCAGCGTCAGCGTCGTTCTTGTGAATTGTGACATCCTTGCTGCTGTAGTAACAGAGCCACAGCTCTTGGAAGTGGAGGCTAGTGCCTCAAAAGTAGCAGAGTGCTACTTCAGTGTGATCTGGCTAAATCAGTTTTTTTTTTTTTTTTTTTTTTTTTTGGGGGGGTGGTGGTGTGTAGGAAGTGGTTACTTCCTTGAGGACAGAGACGTCACTGCATCGTTCCGCTGTCGCTCACTACCCCTATTGACAATTGCAGTGTCGTCGCGTCGACTTTGTCCCCTGCGTCTGCCCCTACTTACAGACTGTGCTCCTTGTAGACAGTGCCTGTGACAGGCTGTTGGCATGCGTGCCACATAGATAACTATGTTAATATTGTACCCCCATAATTGGGGTGTGCTCCATGTGTGTTATTTGTCTTTATTGATGATGATGTTTTCTATGTGTTTGATGGCCCAGGCAGCAGAGACAAAACTAAGAAAAGAATTGCAGTGTGTGTTGCCTGGCTGTCTATGTGTAGTTGAGTGGGTGTGTGTGGTAGGAAAGCACGAGCACTTATCCATATATCTGGGAAAGTTAGACACACCGACACACACGAACCAAGCACTCCATCCATAACAAGGTGAATTACGGGAATTAAACGGAAGAACTATGAGACATAACCTGTTTTTTCTTTCCGTTGGGGAACTCTTTCTTCATGATAAGCTTTTGGGATCGTAACATTTTTTTTTCTGGTTAGCTTTGGTGGAAGACACTCAGTTTGGGGTTGAGAAGTGAGTTTACTATCATGAGAGGACTCTAACTGCAGGAGTGCAATAGACAGTTCCACCATACTTTGGGCTTGGTCTCCCAACAGTTGTACAGCTTCACTCGAACAGAATTCTGGTTGTGATCCTCTTTGAATTTAAGGCTACTTTACACCCTCTGGTGTGTTAGGATTCATGAATGCCCGGGTGACCATTTTTCAGGCAATTCTCCTGATTGTTATGAACGCGTCAGAGCGACTGGGAAGTGTGTTGATTTACATTATATGTGGGTTTGTTGTTGTCACATTTGTATTGTCTCTTGCTCGCTGTGTGGGTGTGCACAAGTGAGATTTCTGTTGGTATTCTCTCCTCTCGTTTCCTAGGCTGCCTTACTCGCACATGCAAAAAACCATCCAGACTGACAGCTTGTCACTGGCATACACACACACACACACACACACACACACACACACACACACACACACAGAGAGAGAGAGAGAGAGAGAGAGAGAGAGAGAGAGAGAGAAGTATGGGCGCGTACGTGCACACAACACACACAGACGCACAACACAGAAAGATAAGTAAAAAAAAAAGCAAACAAAAACAAACAAACAAACAAACAAACAAACACGGGGGGCTACGAGCCAGTAATCTTGAGAGACGGTTTGAAGGAAGACAGAGGATTAGAAATGCGGTGAGTGAACGGAAACTTGTTTGCAACGGGCGCTTGAAAAGAGAATGAACGCTCTCCGCCCTGAAGGTCTTGACATGGAAAGGAGGGAAATGAAGGAGAGGAGAGGACCATCAAACGATGAATGCAACGCTGGGCAGGTGTGTACAGCTGGAGCAGGTCAGACTGAAATGATGCGGCTTGACCACTCAGAGACTGGAAACTGAGCAGCAAAGTCAGTTTGTAATCAATATGGTTTTCGAGCTGGAAGTCATTGCTGAAAATGCAGTAAGTGTGCAACGTGACAGGACTTAGAACATCTGAAAACTAGTTTCATCAAGGCAGTATTCTGTACTGTCTGTAGCTGATGAAGAAGGTGCTGGGACAGCTGGCAAAAAGAGAATTACAGTAAGCAAGCCATGGAAGAACAAAAGAGTTTTTAGGTCTTGTCCTCTGAAAGAAGATGCCAAGGAAATGTTGAACTGGAATGATTTGTTTCATCCGGTGTAATCTCAAGACTACTACCAACAAAACTGGATGGACAAGTAAGAGAGTTGCCCTCGCTGGACAGATGTTGGCACAAACTCAGAGAAAAGAACTATATGTTTGCAACAAAAATTTGTCTTATCCACGTCGTGGGGGTATTGATAACCGGAAATGGGAGGGGGGTGGGGGCACAGATTAGTTCTGTCAGTAGAACATAGGACAAGCAATTCTAGTGATCCTGGGGCTGCCGGTCAGAATCGACGCTAGAGCTGTTTCATTACAGGAGGACTTTTCACTCGGAGTCAACATTGATTCTGACTCCATTCCCGAGAAGATCCTCAAACGAGACCATAAACAGAGATTCCGTGTGTGATCGCACTCATAACATCCCGCGCACATGTTAGATCCCATCATCGTCCTTGGGAAGAGCAGGTCCTGTAGGCCGAGGGTGGTGAAAGACAGGTATACATAGCATGCATCCTGTGCGCTGGTAGAGATCTGTGTGACAACTGCTGAGTTTGGGGCACGAGAACATCCCCTAGACTGAAAGAACTTGAAGAAAGAAAAAAAAAAAAATGGAAGAACTGGAAGAGTCGAGCTGAATATGATTATTTGTGTCGGGCAGAGTGATGAACTGTGTGGGAGTACAGAACCAAGTTGGATGTGGTTGTGTATGGTGGGGACTCGATGAAAGGTGTAGTAGTATTCAACAGAACCAAGCTGGATGTGGTTATGTATGGTAGGGACCGTGATGAAAGGTGTAGTAGTATTCAACAGAACCAAGCTGGATGTGGTTGTGTATGGTGGGGGACATGATGAAAGGTGTAGTAGTATTCAACAGAACCAAGCTGGATGTGGTTGTGTATGGCGGGGACCATGATGAAAGGTGTAGTAGTATTCAACAGAACCAAGCTGGATGTGGTTGTGTATGGTGGGGACTCGATGAAAGGTGTAGCAGTATTCAACAGAACCAAGCTGGATGTGGTTATGTATGGTGGGGACCATGATGAAAGGTGTAGTAGTATTCAACAGAACCAAGCTGGATGTGGTTGTGTATGGTGGGGACCATGATGAGAGATGTAGTAGTATTCAACAGAACCAAGCTGGATGTGGTTGTGTATGGTGGGGACCATGATGAGAGATGTAGTAGTATTCAACAGAACCAAGCTGGATGTGGTTGTGTATGGTGGGGACCATGATGAGAGATGTAGTAGTATTCAACAGAACCAGCTGGATGTGGTTGTGTATGGTGGGGACCATGATGAAAGGTGTAGTAGTATCAACAACAACCCAGCTGGATGTGGTTATGTATGGTGGGGACCATGATGAGAGTGTAGTAGTATTCAACAGAACCAAGCTGGGTGTGGTTGTGTATGGCGGGGACCAAGATGAAAGGTGTAGTAGTATGAACCTTGTGAGAGCCTGAACGAGGAGACAAGAAAAGAAGAAAGTGAAGGGGTCAGTGTGATGAGACAAAGTGACATGCTGCCTTTGATGCACAATGATCTGGGATCTGCAGGAACACATGGTCAGAATGTAGTGGTCGTGGTGGGCTGGTAGGAAGCGTGAGAGCACGAACCTGTCCGTGTCCACAGTCTATCATGCCTTCCTTGCATAGCAGATGTCGACAGAAGTCTTCATCACGTCCATCGGAACAATCCTGTCTATAATCACACACCAGACTGTAAGGCATGAATTCTCCAGACATATCACAGTAAAAGTAGGGCTGGGTCAGTCCCTGGGACATACTGCAGGTCGCCCTGTACCACGTCTCCGTCTTCTTAAGCTTCCTGCACTGACTGTTCACATCACAGGCCAGCAGTTGGTGAGTCAGGTGCTGCATGGGACAGACGTCGAGATGAAAGAGTGGTAGAGTGGTGCTGTGTGGAACGGGAAGCGTGACAGATACCTTGGTGTGGGGATGATCCAGGACAGAGGGCACTTCACACAAAAGGCTGTAAGCCTGGTTCTCACAATTCGCGAGATAAAAGGTCCAGGAGTACCACAAAACACATTTTTGATCTTCGGCTCCTCCCAGGGATTTGTTTGTCAGATAGTAAACCACAGGACCACTCTCCCAGCGGAAAGTGTTATTGTACCTGTCAGGATTGCCCTGGAGCTTAGATGTGGAAAACAAACGCAAAGCTACAAGCAAATTTTGAAGTAGGTAGTCCATCATCTAAAGTCAAATGCTCTGTTTCAATCGTCAATCGGTCTGTCTGTCTGTCTGTTTCTCTCTCTCTCTCTCTCTCTCTCTCTCTCTCTCTCTCTCTCTCTCTCTCTCTCTCTCTGTGGCTAAAATCATAAAAGAAAGAGATCAAGGGTAAGCTCCATTGCTGTGTTACAAACATGTATCGTGAAGCTTACCTAGGGCATGGGGCAAAGACTGAAAACACTGACAAAAACATAACCTTTTTATTTTAGATTCTGGATCTCCTTCTTCCAACGTGAGTCAGTGGAAGCCGTGCAAAAAGATGTGATTGTTGTTATCGCTATTGTCGTTGCTACTTTCTTCTTTTTGTTCTTGTTGCTGTTGTTGTTCTTGTCATCATCATCATCATCATCATCATCATCATTACTATTATTATTATTTATTATTATTATTATTATTATTATTATCAATCTTATTATTGTTATTATCATTGACATCCATCTGGTGTTGTACCATGGATCAGTCAGTTGTGGAGTTGCAGTTCCTGTTGTGGCTGAAGAGTCCGAACCTCGAGCGGCAGACTCGGCTGCAGTTGCTGCAGGTGACCTCTCAGTCATGACTGTCTGTGGGTGCCGACACAATACTTTTCCGTCTGCAGCGCCTCCGTTCTTCTCACTGGGCCTCTCTCCTCTGCTCTGCTGGCTTGATACCAGCCTTGATGGTGGACCATTAGTTGACCTTGTCGGAATCTGCTGTCTCCAGGTTTGCTGGGTCGAGTCTGCCTGCCCTCAGGTCACGTTTGTGTACTTCCTTGTAGCGTAGGGCGGGTCATGCTGTGGGTCTGGAGCCTGTAGCCAGCTTACCATGCACCATGTCCTTTGGGATGTGACAGTCGTCCATCCGTTTGATGTGGCCAATCCAGCACGAGCATCAATCCGACAGGTTACTGATATATTACATTTTTTTTCATCTGGAACAACCGGCACTATAGTTCTGTTCATTAGTAGTGTTTGTTTGTTTGTTTGGTTTTCTATTTTCAGCACAGAATTCAGACTATGCAAGTACCAGATTCTTTAATCTTACAATGGTTTCCTGAGCTGTTCGTTTCACCTGCTCCTGACAATGATGTTTTCCTCTCAGAAACAGCTAAGGGTATCCACGTATGACTGAATAATGAAGCAGTACCAGAATCGAAGCTTACGAGTGTCACGCACACGAACTGGTACAGGTCGCCTCAGTGACAATTACGGTGTGTGTCCCGTCCATTCTCAGGTGGGCAGTGGACATGAAATGCGTGATTCCTGTTGGGAGTATGCTTACCTGTCAATTCTTGGAGGGGGGGGGGGGGGGGGGAGGAGGAGAATGCATAAACTCGCCGGAATAGTGGGTTTTTTACGTGTGTAAACGAACACTCGTAAAACTGGAGTTCTTCGGTGTGATCGGGGAATTCCGTGCATGTGAGTGCTGTCTTGTGTGTTTCCGAGGTGAATTCGGAGTGTCGTCGTGTGTCTGCAAGTCAGTACGAATTGAGGCTTCATCCGCAAATGTTGGGTTAGCCTAGTGCTCACGTTTATTTCTGCCGTTGAGGCAGGGGTTCTGGGTAAGCCCTCGACCGACTTGTGATGGTTTGGCTACCTGCGTTTTTGACTGTCGGTGTTTCGGTGTTCAGTGACGGGTTCTGCATCTACCCAGGGCGTTGGCTGAATGGCAGTGTCCCTATGACTGACGGTGTAGTCCAGTGTGTGTCGTTCCTGTTTTGACCAAGGTTCCAGCGAGTTTTCTTACTTTTCCCTGCACAGCGGCTCCGTGAGGGTCGGCCTCTTGGGTTGGGGGGTCGTCTTACCTCCATTTCCACTGTCATCTCTGCCCATTCATCTGCCTGGAGTGGGGACGCACCTGGATCCGGCGGGTGTGTTCTGGACTGGATGCCAACTTATCTTCTGCAGTCCCAGTGTTTGCAGTTCCAACTTCGGTTCTATCCTCTTTTCTTCTGGGTGGGCAAGCACCTCGGGGGCCCACTAAAGGTGTAATATGCGGTGCATCATCTGCGTGTGAATTGTGAGTGGTGTAGTTGGTGCCTAGTAGGTAGGGGACCAGACTCTTCAATTCGTCACTACTTCGTTTCATCTGCTTCGTCTCAAACGCTTCAGTGCATGTCTTTTGTTCTTTTTTTGTGGTACATTGATGTGAGAGCGTGGTAAATCAGAGACAGACTTTTACGTGGTGATATTGGAAAACACTTACTGTATTGCCGTTTGTTGTTGTTGTTGTTGTTGTTTTTTTAGTTGTTTTTTTTTCTGTGTGCACTTGTCAAGTGTCCAGCTGGATCTTTGAGTGAGATACTTAAAGTGCAAGATTGGGTTTCGGGTCACTGGAACAATTTAAGTGCTTTAAATGATATTTTGGGGATTGAGTTTGGTTGTAGGGATAGTCTGACACCAGTTAAAAAAATAGTATGAGGAATACAGCTTGGGAGAAGGAGGGTGTACGCTTAAGCATCGCGTTGGCATCTCGGGTCCGGTGGAATATCAACCTTGTTTGATATTTCAGCCCGGGATTACCAGGTGATGTAGTTATTTACCTTGTTCCTTCTGGTATTGGCCTTGAGTGGGCTGAGGTGTGTGTGTGCCTCTTGAGGGAAGGGTCCTTACATGTGAATGCGCAGCACATGCGTGCACAGGTATGCATAAGGGGCTATGTGGTGATCGTCGCGCATTGGTGTTATTAGTATAGTTGGATTTTTTTTTTTTTTGCTTTTTTTGCGTGTGGGGGAAACTGCGTGTGTGTGCTGATGTAAAGATCTTGGTATTTTCATCTGCTATTCTGTTGGGTGACTGCGTGTGTGAATGCAAATAAAGCCTTCTGTTTGTGCACCATATCTCCCTTTGTGTGTGTGTGTGTGTGTGTGTGTGTGTGTGTGTGTGTGTGTGTGTGTGTGTGTGTGTGTGTGTGTGTGTGTGTGTGGCGTTCGTACTCTCAGGTAAAAGGGGGATGGTTGGTAATAAAGAGGGGTATATTCATACATAAATCCCTGTCTACTGTCTTATACAGTGACATCGAGTTACTTGGACAAAAGTGAGTTTCAGGAAGAGCAGGATACTTATCTGCAGGACAGATACAGGGTTATGGCGGTAGAATAATTGCTGGCTGTAGTGAACATGTACACAAATATCGGAACCCATTTCACAACCAAGCCCAGCTTTTTCGTCGATTCAGTCATAATTCTATGTATAAACGCTGAAAGAAGCCATTCATGCCACAAAATTGTGGGCATGTTTGAAAACAATTAGTTCTTAGTGTGTATAAACGTGTCTGGTTTCCAAATTCAGCTTATTGTACAACATGAGAGAGACACATTTGAGGCACTTGTAAATGTGTTACTGCCAAGTGGATTCAAACATGTGCTATGAAAACAAAATGGTCTCAGAGCTGGTTTGTCACACGGACGCCTTTTAAATTCTTTAGTTTACACATAAGGGATTGTTGCTGACAGGCAGTGTGTCAG
Source organism: Conus betulinus (assembly GCA_016801955.1). NCBI lineage: Eukaryota > Metazoa > Mollusca > Gastropoda > Neogastropoda > Conidae > Conus > Conus betulinus. Next base: position 26,397 of record JADBJO010003874.1, on the reverse strand, counting down.
TTTTAGCTTGTGTGGAGGTTAGAGCACAGAGGTCATGCTCTCAAGCGTGTCGTCCGTGGGGTTGCAGCATCCTCTGACTTGACTGTCCCCTTCAATTTAAAAAAAAAAAAGCTGAATGTGAGGGGCACGCGAGGGCGAACGTGTGTACAGAAGATATGGCGCGCGTGTGAGTGTGCGTTGCCGCGCGACTGTGTGGTGCGTGTGTGTGTGTGTGTGTGTGTGTGTGTGTGTGTGTGTGTGTGTGTGTGCGCGCGCGCGTGTGTATGTGTGCGTGTGTGTAGGCGCGCGTGTGCGCGTGGGTGGGTTTCTTTCTTTTTTTTCTTTTAGATACCTGGCCAGAGTTTCAGGAGGCCGGATTGTGTTGCTCGTGTTTTTCTGGCAAGTTGGCATTCTCGAGATGTCCCTGGGTGGGACTGTAACTGTATTCAGACTTGTTGCAATCTTGGGTTGGTCGATCTTGGGTTTTGATTAAGCACTCGATTCGCTGGCAGCCGAGTGGTAAGGATCTCCATCCTTGGGTAGTGGGCCTCTTTTGTCTACTTCATCGTAGCGCTGCAGCGGGGGACCTAGCCGTTCGCTCGGCCGAAGGAAGCCGCTGGTCTTCTGTTGGGGATCTCTATCCCTACCCACTGCTACCTCTCCATTGGGTCGTCCAGGACCTGAAGTTCCTTTCGGTGGGGACTGGTTGGTCGAGTCCCGTCTTCCGTCGAGACTGGGGGCTGGCCGGCACTTCCTTTCTGACCACACGCCGTTCTGGTAAGAATTATTTCTGTATATAGAGAGAAAGTATTTTGTTATTGTGAAATCACCCTTTTCGCAAGTGAAAGAGAAAAAAAAAAAAGTTTTTTTTTTTTTTTTTATCCATTTTCCATCCTGCTTGTAAAAGGGTGTGTAGTCGAGGCGTGCCAGCGAAGCGCTCTCGACTAGTTTTTGCCCATTCAGAGTGTTCCGATTGTGATTTATGTACTCCGACTCTATTTCTGTTTTCCTTTACCCAATTCCTGAGTGATTTCTGGGGGTAAGGAGAAGCTCATTTCATGGTTGTAAAAAGGATTCCGTATCTTTTGTGGCACCAGGACTATAGGGTTGTCTTTGTGCTAGAATGATTTTGGGCGCTGCTGTTAACCAAGGAAGGATATATGGATGGGTTGATTTCTGACAGCCCAGAAGTCTTGCTGGATATGTCGGGTGCCTGACTGGTTGGAATTTATTATTATTTTAAAATATTTGTAATTCAGAACACAGACATGTGAGATGGATGCGGACGTAAATAGGGTGTTCGTCCGACTAATATTAAGTCGGAAACAGGGACCTCCCATCGCGACGCCCGCGCTGGCCCCGCTCTCCTTTCGTATTGTCTGTTCCTGTTCGTCCTGTCTGTCCTAATGTTTAATATTTTTTTTATGGATGGACGTATGAAAGGATGAAAGAGAGCTCTTTATTTTATTTTTTTTTTTTTTTTGTGGGAAAATAAAGGGAGTTAATTTCTATTTTCACACATAGAAACAAAACTGGGGAAATCTTTTTCTAAAAATTAAATGTAGATTTCAAATTATATTTTAACATAGAGAAATTAAGTGATAATATAAATGGTTCACACACACTGTTTTCATGTCTTTCTTCACTGCACCAACACATTTAGGTTTTATGTGGAGAATTTCTCTGAAAGACACTGATCTCCGCCGCAGGGCGGTTTTTGTTTTTGTTTTTTTTTTTTTTTTTTTTGTTTCTGTTTCGGCGCATTCCAGCACCTTCTACCAAGGCAGGTCGCTGGGAGGCTGGCTCGGTTACCGTGGCGACTGGCAGCTGGGCCAGCAGCGGGGACCTGAACTGGCTACGCAACTGTCGGACTCAGGCACCGGGGAGCAGCCCTCCAAGGCATCTACTGCGAGACGTGGGTCCTGGGCTCCCGTGACAGATGAGCTGAGTGACTTTAAGCTGTGGTGTGGAAGGCGTGGAAGCAGCTGTGTGCCAGCCAAGACAGTATGAATGACTATTTTGAATGAGTGGAGTATGGGAAGGCATTAGTGTGAAAGGGATTGAATTGTGTGTGTTTGTCCTGTGAATTAATGTGTAGGTGTGTTCCTCGCTTTTTCTTCTTTTACTTGGAGGCACATAGCGATTAGTGGGATTTAGGGCAAACAATAGACAGGTGACCTGGTTCTGGGGAAAGGTGTATTGGGGTACTTTGTCCCCTTAAATAGATAGTTTCTGATAGGTATCTATCCTTCTTCTCTAATTCCCACCTTCTCAGAACTTGCTCCTCGTCTGTCCTCTTTTCTTCTTTAGTTTTCCCTCGTCGTCCATGTGTGAATGAAAATATTTATGTCAGTGTTGTCGAAATAAATGTTCTTTTGAATTTACCCCTGCGTTTCCTGGTGTCGGGAGTTTGGGGTGTCGACTGTGCCTTTCTCCGCCACTTACTCCGTCTCCTTCCTAACCCCTAGGTCACTTGACCTTGACAATTATGGTGGAGATGCCGGGGAGGAAGACGTTGATTGAGTGGTGGTAGAGTAGTCGCTACACCCTCTGCTTACCCCCACCAGGTCTCTCAGGAGGTTGTGTATGTGTACTGTTAGTGGGAGGTTGGTAGGGTGGGCTCTAGAGTAGTAGGGAGCCCAACAGAGCGGAACGTGTCGGGATTGTCGCGGTGGAGATTCCTGCGTTCCGCCAGGTTCGGCGGCACCCTTCCGCGTCCGTAGCCATGTCCTATCTTGCGTTGTGGTATTTTCCGGGATCTAACTGCCGATATATTCATTTGAATTCCGAACTCCTGTACTTAGCTCTCATATCTAGCCAGGTAGATAGTGGGGAGTATAGCTTGGGAAGGGACAGGGGGGTCGGTATAGAATAAGTCTTGTCTGTGCAGAGGCAACGGCATCAACGGTTGTGTTGATCAGTAGTGAGCGTGATTTGGCAGTACCCAAGACGACGACTGGGTAGCCAGGTGAGTGTAGGCAGGAAAAGCATACGCACACCTCTTGGTCGAAACTTGGTGAGGAATTTCCGCTAGGATAATATCCCCCTCTTTGAAAACAAAATATAAGTATACACACACACACACACACACACACATATATATATATATATATATATATATATATATATATATACATTATAAACAAAGCTTGCTCTTATGTCTCAGATTGTAGAAATAAGGGGGTGGAAAGCCTTCATATCTGCAGTGGAAGATGATTCTGCCTAACTGACAGTATGTGCTTGAGTGGGTGAATGGGGAATAAATAAATGCTTCTCAAAATGAACCTTCAGCAAGCTTATAGTCTCCAGAGAGGGAGAGACATCTCCAATGGGGAGAAAGCTCACTAACATATAACTCCTGGTCAGATACCGGTATTTCGAAACCTGATTGTTTCTCTCTCAGTGACCGCGGAAAGTGGTAATTTGACTCCTCTGCCTTTTTTTAAGAAGAAGAATGCTATACCAGAAAAAAGGCTGGTGTGCAATACCACAGTATGTTTGTGAGTTTTCAAAAAACAACTAAAAAGGTGCCACCTAAGAAGCAAAAGAAAATGATGAAAGAGCAAAAAAGCTACATTTTCTTGTGAAAAGTAGAAAAATATAAAAAGATAACCTCTTAAGACACAAGTGCTGAGGGCCAGTTCTTGGAATGAATCCGCAAGGGACTAAATTACAATGAAACAATAAATTCCAAGGATAAGTACCGAGCACCGTTCCAGCAACTTACAGAGCAGCTAGGTGTTGCAATGACTGCAAGAAATATTGAATTATAAACAAAGCTTGCTCTTATGTCTCAGATTGTAGAAATAAGGGGGTGGAAAGCCTTCATATCTGCAGTGGAAGATGATTCTGCCTAACTGACAGTATGTGCTTGAGTGGGTGAATGGGGAATAAATAAATGCTTCTCAAAATGAACCTTCAGCAAGCTTATAGTCTCCAGAGAGGGAGACATCTCCAATGGGGGAGAAAGCTCACTCTCCAGAGAGGGAGACATCTCCAATGGGGAGAAAGCTCACTAACATATAACTCCTGGTCAGATACCGATATTTCGAAACCTGTTGTTTCTCCTCAGTGACCACGGAAAGTGATAATTTGACTCCTCTGCCTTTTCGGTTTTAAGAAGAATGCTATACCAGAAAAAGGCTGGTGTGCAATACCATAGTATGTTTGTTGAGTTTTCAAAAAACCAAACTAAAGGTACCACCTAAGAAGCAAAAGAAAATCATGAAAGAGCAAAACAAGCTACATTTCTTGTGAAAGTAGAAAATATAAAAAAGATAACCTTTTAAGACACAAGTGCTGAGGGCCAGTTCTTGGAATGAATCCGCAAGGGACTAAATCACAATGAAACAATAAATTCCAAGGATAAGTACCGAGCACCGTTCCAGCAACTTACAGAGCAGCTAGGTGTTGCAATGACTGCAAAAAATATTGAATTATAAACAATTCTTGCTCTTATGTCTCAGATTGTTCCCCATTCACCCACTCAAGCACATACTGTCAGTTAGGCAGAATCATCTTCCACTGCAGATATGAAGGCTTACCACCCCCTTATTTCTACAATCTGAGACATAAGAGCAAGCTTTGTTTTATAATTCAATATTTCTTGCAGTCATTGCAACACCTAGCTGCTCTGTAAGTTGCTGGAACGGTGCTCGGTACTTATCCTTGGAATTTATTGTTTCATTATACTATATATATATATAGTATACATCTTGTTATATTTCGTAAGTCCTGTTTTGATCTATTATATAACTCTTTTGAGTGGTTACATTTCTCCTTGCGGGTTGGAAAAAAAGAGAAAAAAATTCTTCATTTCCTGTTTGTAAGTACATTTACTTCTAAGTTCTTGTCAATCTAGCTTTCTTTATATTATCTGTCTTTGTATAAGTGAGTGGCATGTGATGAGAATAAAGATGTCCAGGAGTGAGAAAGGCATGTGTGATATGGACTCTGTCTAGGTGTCGATCCATTGCGCCTCTTGCCTCTTGTTTGCATCACCCACCCTCCTTATTTTCTTCACAGTATCCTTGGCATAAGCCTTACCTTAGCTCTCACGCTCGTTCAGTGACAGACGATTCCATGCGTGCAAAACCGGGCTCAACGTGGCAGATTTTGCGCCGTCCCTTTACTTTTCGTGAGTCAGGGAGTGAGTGGCCGTCGTTTGATTCCGCATTCATTGGCGAGGGTTGCCGGGTCAATAGGCCGTCCCGTGTTGATACTACTTCGCTGCGTTTGTTGTCATATTTTATGCCGTCTCGTCCCTTCGTCCTTTGTGTTTGTTTACCTGTTGTTTACCAGTGGTGTTTGGGAGCAGACAGTCCGTGGAAACCTATGGTCGAGGTTCGATAGCCTGCTTCAATGCTTAAGGCATAGCGACAGTAAGAGGGGACTAAAAGCGTTTGTTCCATCAGCTGATTGGTAAGCTGGTTTAGACAACTGGTGATAAATGTGGTTTCTGGCCTGTTTGATATTGTGTGCAGGCGGCACACTTGGGTCTTTAATTGTGTGTTCTTGTTGGAAAAAAATTGTCATTTATCTGTTTACATTTTCAGCACAAATTTGTTTGTGCATACTCCTTAAGGTGCGCTTAAGGAACAAGTTGGTTGCTTCCTTTCTCTTGATCGCTCATATTTGCAGGTGTAAGTTGTGAACCGAGTAGGTTTGTTTCTGACTACTCGTAAGGCTCACGTGGGCGGTCACACTTGGCCGTTGATTATGTCGCTGATGGTGTTGATCAGGAATAATTGAGCCAGCGTTTGTTATAATTACGATATTTCGTGCCTACATCGCAAGTGTGTCGGCAAGCTACACACGGGACAATCAAGGGAGACAACTAGTCTGGTTCAGTTAAGTTGTTGATTTTTCAACGCATGACGCTGTGACGTGGCACAGTGTGATTTCCGCACAGGTTTGTTGTTGCGACTACTCTTGGTCGTAAGCCAGATAGTGTCGGAAAGGTGGTTAGACTAGTTGATCAAGGAAGACAAAACTAGGAAGGTGACTACTGTGGTGTGGCTACGCATAGCCTAGACAACACGAACAAGTGTTGTGCTCACCCATAGCTAGCGCCGTCGAGAGAGATCATTTGGGTACCTGTTTCACTGACTGTCGGGGTTAGTGACTTTGGGTCTTAAAGCCAAGAATTGTCAATACTGATTTACTTTTGGGCAATTAGCTCAGTGGATTCCAGACGTGGGCTATTGTGCTTGCTCGATAGTTGAGACTAGGTTACAGGAATAATTTAGCTTCTTTCAACATGAGTTTAGCACTTTTCCGTGCCAGATAGGGTCTTGAAGTTCCCTAGTTTATAACTTCAAGTTGTTCCCCCGGTTGTGGAGAGTTGTCACACTCGTTTTTGATTCTTGGGACGCAAGGTGTACCCAACCGTACTGCCACTTCCAGATCTTTTCCACACCTTCAATTTGCGATTTTGCGAAAAGAAGAGTGCTTAGTGATGGCTGACGAAAAAACGATCGTCGCTTCACGCGTTCCCAGGCAACAGTCACTGGAATTCTTCCGGGTATGGGAACCCCTGTTGCTGTGACTACGCACGCAGCCAGTGGCCCCATAACCCAAGTAGTTTCTTCCTCGAGGGAATCTCTGTCTCCAGCCATCTCTCAACCCTCCTTATATGACAGAACTCCTTCAGGACCACCGCCCCCTCGGAGGCATTATCTGCCCTCTATGAGTGCTGACTTCCGCCTTCGTCCTCCTCTTGCACATGATGAGATGGAATTCAGACCTGTTCCTCCTCCTCGCTATCCAGGACCAGGATCCATGGATCCCTTTGTAATCATGAGAATGGAGAGAGAGGAGAGGGAGGCGAAGGAGGAAAGAAGATGGAAGATGGAGATGGAGAAAAACGATTAGAGAGAGAGGAGAGAGAGGCAAAGGAAAAGAGGGAGAGAGAGGAGAGAGAGGCAAAGGAAAAAGAGGGAGAGAGAGAGAGAGAGAGAAAAGGAAAAGAGGGAGAGAGAGGAGAGGGAGGCGGAGGAGGAAAGAAGATGGAAGATGGAGATGGTGAAAAAAACGATTAGAGAGAGAAGAGAAAGAACGACGATGGAAAGAAGAAATGGAAGAACGTCGATTAGACAGAGAAGAGAGAAAGAGAACGCAAGAAATACAGGAGCAGGGACAAGAGTTTCGACTTCAACTGGAAGAGGAGAAAGAAAAGATGCGAGTTGAACTCCTGGAACAACTAGGGGTGGCCGAGAGTGGAGGAGAAACTACCGAAGTCGAACAACTTCACACTTCGACACCAACAAGGGTGAGCATCAAATTGTCACCCCTGCTCTTCCCTTAGCTCCCCCGGTTCTTCATATGCCCATTTATAATGCCAATGAATCCATTGATACATACATTGAGCATTTCGAAGCTGTGGCAGATGTATATCAACTAACTGAAGATCTAAAGCAATGTACCGCATGGGAAATTTGACGGGGAAGGCCAAGGAGGCATTCATCAACATTCCTTCAGGAGCGACCTATGCCGAATTGAAGGCGGCTTTGCGCCGTAGACTGCAAATGTCGCCTGAAACATATAGAAAACAGTTCCGAAACATGAGGAAATCCTCAGATGAAACCTTTCAACAGTTTGGAGAGCGTCACACAAAGAATGATGAACTATTGGATAGAGTCGTCAGGAATGGAGCTCAAAGACTGTTTTCTCCTTGAACAACTCATGAACTCTGTTTCTTTCTGAGCTGCGATGTAAGCTGGGCGAGAGTCAACCCAAGTCGTTCCAGCAAGCGATTGAAATCGCTGAAGCCTTCGCTGATTCTCGGCGACATTTTAAACCGATGGCTCATGGCGAATCCACCAGATCGCATGATAAGGAACCGAAGAACAGCAAGCAAGCGCCCCAGACCGGAGGTGAGAGATCAGATTCATCACAGAACCCTCGATTTCGGACGAAGAACTGCTTCCTTTGTCATGCCCCCTGGACATATAGTCAAGAACTGTCCCCAGCGGAGTGACAAATCGAAGCCCTCCATGTCGCAGGCCAAAGTGGCTTTTGGAGAGATAGAGGTGACGACACCAACATGTCCCAACTTCCCATCGATAGTTTCTGGCAAAGTTGTGGAAGCTATCAGGGATACTGGCGCCACGTGTGTGTTCGTCGACGAGCGACTGGTACCTCCCGAGGCGCCACGCAGAGAAGAGTGCCAAGTGACAGGAATTGAGTCATCGTTCCGGGTCACAAGGTCAACAGTGCTTGTTGACCTATCTACACCTTACTTTAAATGGAAGGTGTGGGCTGTCGCTCTCCAGCGTCCAGCATATTCCCTATTGATTGGAAATTGGGTAAACTTCGAGGATGGACAACGAAAGAGAGTATCTGCTGAGTTACCCCCAGAAGTGCTTGGAGCCGTCGCTACACGATCCCAAGCCAAGAGGGAGCAAGGGTCATTGAAGCCACTGCTCAAAACGTTGACACTACATGACTCGGTGACGTTGGACCCACAGACTGTGCGTACACTGCAGAAGGGAGACCCCAAGCCTTAACAACATAAGGATTTGGTTGGGAAGCCTCCCAAGCACAAACAGAAAAACTCTGTGGAGTTCATCAAGCGACGAGGATTAATTCAGAGGTGCTTTACCACCCCCACTGGGATAGTGACCCAGCTGGTTGTGCCTTCATCGCTGCGCGATACTGTGTTATGTTTAGGCCACGACTCACCCATGGCAAGTCACTTGGGAACCCGCCGGACGCTCGAAAGAATCCAGCAGGATTTCTACTGGCCTAGGCTGCCTAACGACGTACGCCAATATTGCCGGACATGTGATGTGTGCCAGCGCGACTTCGAAAGGGCGAAATACCAAAGTGCCTTTGGGGAAAGTACCTCTGGTCACTACTCCGTTTAGTAAGGTTGGAGTCGACCTGATTGGTCCCATCATCCCTTCATCAGACCGTGG
>JADBJO010003874.1:0-12500 GCA_016801955.1 Conus betulinus | reverse complement strand
ATGTGGCAAAAGGGGAGATTGAAGACGTGTGGCTTTATGTCTTTTGTAGTCGGCTTCAGGACGTCTCCAGCAAATAATAATAATAATAATAATAATAATTATTATTATTATTATTATTATGAATATTTATGTAGCGCCTATCCTCGGCTAGAGATCAAACTCTAAGCGCTTTACAAATCCACTATCTTTACACAACAGGCTGCCTACTTGGGTGGTGCCGACTGAAGAGCTGCCAGCTGGCGCTTCATTCAGTCGTTTCCCGTGTCATCCAGTCAATATCGTTCAATATCGTTCACTCAGCTGCCTTACTCTCTTCATTCTTTCCATTTCTTTCCATTTCTCACGCAGGGTGTGTGCTATGTGTAACGTGTTTTTCCATACCATCGACCAAACTGGCTTCTCTTCCGAAAGTTGGTAATGGCATTTTACGTGTGTGCAAGATATTATGCGCGCGTTCACACACGGAACCTTGGTTTATAGTCTCATTGAAAGGACTGTGTGGGAAATGAAGTCAGAATCAATGTTAACTCCGCGGGAACCCCCCTTCGGGAGAACTTATTTTGAGTTAGATGAAGTGTGATTTTTTGTGCGCGTTCGGTTGTTTATTTCAGAGTGCAATATGATGGCACAAGACACGGGATTTGTATGGATGCTATTCCAAGATGGGATTCAGAGGAGTCTTGTTGGATCAGCACATACCAACTTGTAAGATTATTTGTAACGTCTGAAACATAGACTTTAACAAATGTTCAGGGAAGTGCATTTGGGGTAAACATTCTTAATATACTCCTTTTTAAGTTTAGAATCTCCTGTTTTGTTTTTACTGTGTTTATGTCTGTCTTTCAAAATGTCCGCTTCTACAGAAGGTTTAGGAATATTTTCATTTTCAAAACACTCTTCTCCTCAACATCATTATGCTATACGGCTTTTTATGCTATATTCTTTACAGATATTTGTACTTCTTTTAGTTATCATTTGCAACCACTTTTGCTTTTATGTATAGAGCAGAAACCTTTTCCTCAAATGATGTTTTTATTATTTTTTTTCATTATTATTAAAAAAAAGCTATAAAATTGACTCTGTCTTTCCTGGGAAAGATGATGATTAAATGGAGCTAAGAAAATGATGCTGGTGGCGTTAATTACATGAAGAAGCATAATGCTCAAAACCCGCCCGACTTTGGCCAAAATGTTTCTCTTCCACACACAAACCTGAGTGTGACGTCAATTCATTTCTAGAGCTACGACTGAGCGCGTCATGACCGCCACCAATGTCACGTCACGTCAAATGTTTGGGACAAATCATGTCCTCCCCTGGCGTTTCTTGCTTTATTCTATAACCATTTTCTTGGATGCTATTGATCAGTTGCTAATTATATGAATCCCTGCCACTCTCACAGAGTGTTGGTCTAATGACAAAGCATTTATTTGGGATATACATTTAGGAGGCTCAGCATATGAAACGAATAGTCTTTTATCTGTCCTCTTGAGTTCTGTTCTCGGTATGTAGTACTTCAGGTGTGGCACAATGCACAACTTCAAAACTTTCCAGCTGAACAGATGATGCATGGGCACCAACGCAGGTCTCTGTACACAATTATTCATCAGCCTTGGCGTGCGAAGAGAACCATCTTTTTCCCTTTCTTCTGAGTTCTGTTCTCGGTATTTGCCCTTTCACGTGTGCTACAATGCATTCTTTCTCCACTTCAAAAACCTTCCTGCAGAAGTAGTGACACATGGGCACGTACTCTGGTTTATGTTAACACTGCGTGTTACGGAATGGTATAATTCAAACGTTGCAGAATCCGCCAGTCGGTTGTGCCAAAGTCTCTCCCCTCTGGGTCTGTAATGACAATACCATAACTGTCCTCAGAGTCCAATGTTTACGTCCATCTCTTTCAAGTCTGGGCCATTGAACTTGCCAAGAGAACATTTTGACATCACACGTGTCTCTCTTTATCATAGCAATTATAGCCTGCTGCTTGCCATTGTGTTGTTGTCGTTGTTGTTGTTGTTGCTGCTGCTGCCGTTGCCGTTGTTGCTCTTGTTGTTGTTGTTGTTGTTGTTGCTATTATTGTGTTGTTGTTGTTAGTGGTGGTGGTGGTGATGCTGCTGCTGCTGCTGTTGCTGATGTGTGTGTGTGTGTGTGTGTGTGTGTGTGTGTGTGTGTGTGTGTGTGTGTGTGTGTGTGATTTTTTTTAAGCGAAGCAGAAACAGTATTGTGAGTAAGATTGATGGTGCTGTGGCCAGCACCGTATTCATACAGCTTTGCTGAGAAATTTGAAACATGACGACGTGAAGGCTGTACAGTATCATTTTAGTTTTACCATTGTGTTTATGAGCAATGCCGTGGCTGTTCGTGGCCTCCAGGACCTTGCAATAAATCGGCAGTTTCCTCAATCATTCCTGACTCTTTATCCACAGACAGGCTTAGAATCAACAAAGCCATGATATTGACTGACTCTGTGAACCTGCTTCAAAAAGTGCAAAGTGGAATGGTAAGTCCCGCATAACATGAAGGAATGTGCAACCTTCCATTAAAGAGACTCATACGGATGCACTGCCCAGGACATGCAGGTGTCAAAGGAACTAACAGAGCAGACGCTCTGGCAGGTTAGGCAACAATAAGAACTGGATTACAGCTTAGCTGATCCTATTTGATAAGAAATCTAGAGAGCCACCTCAACAAAAAGATCAAAGTCACTGTACTATAGACCATGATTCAGAGCTCATCATCAAAAGAGAAGATGGTCGCACATTCAGAATTGAAGGAACAAGAGCAAGAAACATCTCCAACCAAACAATATTGGCATAATCCCAAGACCAGCACCACGCAGACTCCAAGAGAATGGTGCAGACTCGTACTGGGCCTATCCAATGGCAGACACAAATGAACAAACGCACGTCCACTGAGATAAGATTTGAATCTCTCGGGAGCTTTTTTTCTGTAAACGTATGTGCAGTGGTTAATGACCATCAATGAAGCGATGCAACTGTATAGAGTCTATAGATGCAATATCAACGGAAACAAATCTACCGTCGGGTCTGTTCTCAATCGCTTCCATACTGACTGTATCCAGAATCAAGTCAATGTGAATTTCCTTTCTGCACCCATACTGATATAACGAGACATGTGATCAACAAAAGAGTCACGCCTAGCAGAATGTGCATCCTATGATTTTGAAACATTGCTCAAGTGTACTGGATGTTATCAATGCAATCTTTCTCAGTGCTGCCAAACAACAGTTATCCAAAAGACTGGGGACATATGCCCTTCTTTCCTCACACTTCAAACTTTTTAAAGCAAGTGCCAAACCATTTTGTTGCGCACCGAATCAGTATGTTTGCCCTTTCCATTCGAATAATTAAAAAAACATTGTAATCAGAATGTACGTAGACAGACTAGTAAACATCCTTATGATCAATGTACGCCATGAAGCAATTGTTGCTAACCAAACTAAGAACTGTATCCAATGCGTCCATTCTGGCGTTGCAATAGGTGGTTTCTTTCTCATTCAAGAAAAAAAGCCTTCTTGTCTCTTTCGCAGGCCCACTAGTGATACAATTTCCTGAGGAGGGTACAGACATAGTGATATATCATTTTTGTGCCAAACAGTTTGTCTGTCTTCGGATCAGTGACATTATATATAATGCTACTATCATTCGTCCTCCTTTGTTGTCTTGACATTTATGGCAATTAATGACGTCAGATCTGATACAACATGTATGTAAATCTCAGCATCATTACTGACTTCTCTCTACGCCCTTGGATTTTTAAAGATTATAACAGATTCAAACTTGAGTGTTTCATTTTCCAGAACTTGAATGGTAACAGGAATAGACGGTAAAAAAGGGCCATCATTTATCATATCCTTGTTTTCCTCTAGCTACGTGGCACTCTCGTCCTCTGTTTCTTCCACAGCCTGGGAAAAGGGCGGCAGATTCCCTGAAGCACTGCCATGATTTCCTCTGAACTTTCTTTTTAATTTTTTTCCCGAGTTTCTTCTTTTCTTCAATTCTTCGTTTTATCATATAAACACACACTAAGGTTTCTTTCATGTATGTGTTGATTTTATTCACTTTTTCTTTCACGCGCCAGCAATACATATTACCTGTTGAACAGCTCACTTCGTACTCACATACGTCCCCCCCCCCCCCTCTCCTCTCTCTCTCTCTCTCTCTCTCTCTCTCTCTCTCTCTCTCTCCTCTCTTCTCTCTTTTTTTTTGTACAAAGCCATTAGCTGAGTATTGTTTTGTTCGTTTTTTGCTTTTTTTTTTTTTTTAGCTTTTGTTTACGGCCGATGTTGTTTGTCATATTACACAAGATACACTTGTCGAAAACTCACCTGTCTGTTTTGTATTTTGTATTAAGAAAGCATTGCTTTGAACTGTGTGTGTGTGTGTGTGTGTGTGTGTGTGTGTGTGTGTGCGCGCGCGTGTGTGTGTGTGATTCATTTTACGTCTTTCCACTTATCGTGATATTAGACGAAAAAAAAAATCGTGCCGAAAGAGAGATGGGGAAAGGAAGAGTGTATGTGCTCATGCTTGTGCACGCACACATGTGTGCATGTGTGTGTGCTCGTGTGTGTGTGTGTGTGTGTGTGTGTGTGTGTGTGTGTGTGTGTGTGTGTGTGTGTGTGTGTGTGTGTGTGTGTAGTCTGTTTGAGTATGTTTGTGTGCATATGTATGTGTTTTATATGAGTGCTTATATGAATAATAATGGTAATTACAAAACACTTAAATCGTTCAAATAAGTTTGAAAGGGAAAAAAGCTAACATTTTAAAAACTAATTAACAACCAACAAGGCACAGAAACTTAACCTTTCTCAGTCCTTGTCACTTTTAAGCTTTGTACATTATTCCATCTTCCCTCCCCACACATATCCCCCATCCCCGCTCCCCACACAAAAAGGAACCTATAAATACTTCCCCAATGGAGTGCGCTCTAAGCATACAAAAAAAAAACTCATATGTTAGAGCTGGTGACTCAAAGATGGCCTGCGCACTATATTTTGCCTCAACACTGGAATTATTTTATTCATGTCTTGACATATAACAATATGATCACGTGTTATTTTCTTTTTACATAAACACACTATGTTTTTAACATATTTTGTTTTTAAAAGCATCAAGTTTCCACCTATACATCAATGAAAGTATATTTTTTTTTAAACTAAAATTATGTTGAATGATTTTAATATCAAAAATATCAAACTGATTTTGATTGTCATGTTCTATCATTCTATCTTTGAACGTTTTCGAAATATATATTTTAACTAAATGCACTGCTCATGTACCGATAAGGGTAGTTTAAGATCTTCAGACACCACAGATATGTTTTGCTCCACGCTTAGCAGCCCTATCTACTTTATCGTTGTAATAAAAGGAACAGTGTGAAGGAATCCAACAAAAGGATAATTGGGTGCCTCCTTCAATAAGCATGTGGGATCAAACAGCTTATCTCAATAATCATTTCAGGCCTAGTATGCAGATGAAAATCTTTTATCGCCTGAAGGACTGATTTTGAATCTACACAAAACAGAGCTTGAAATATTGTTTTGGGGAATTTAAAAGGTAATTCAAAGCCATGAGTATTGCTGTTAATTCAGCTGTAAATATGGATATGTTACATCCAATGTAAAAAGATTTCTCCCACCCTCAAGTCTGGGATTAAGAATGCACAACCTGTTTGCTTACCAATACATGAACCATCTGTGTATATTTTTAATTGGTTAGTGTATTTCTCGTCAATATGACACTTAGTATAACTTGCTAGCATAGCATATTGATATTTTCATCTTTTTTTATGTTGGTGTGATCAATATCAAATTGGGCTTTTTTAAGTTCCCAGGGTGGAATAGGACAAAAAGATGGTCTGGGAGAGAAAGTTTCTTTTTCTAAAGAAACCCAGAATCTGAAATTATTTTTGATGTATAAGTTGCTATAGTTATTTGAGAAGTTATAGACTTTGCTCTTTTCGGAAAATCAAAATCTGATCTTATTTTGATTTCTGATTGATGTGTGTTTTTTCTAGCTGTACTTTTAATGACAAATTTACAACACGTTAAATCTCTATAATCATCTAGAGGAAGTACCTGAGCTTCATAATATGTACGTGACGATGATGCGTGCACAGGAAGTCCAAGGGCTAATTTCAATGCCTTACATTCAATACTTTGCAGTTTTTGTAATAGATATTTAGGCGCGTTAAAGAATATTTCTTGGGCATAAGTTATTTTTGATCTCATTAAAGATTTACATAGAGTAATCAATGTAGCTGGATCTTGCCCCCACTTTTCTTTAGAAATAATTTTCAGAAAGTTTAATGTTTTTCTCGCTTTTGTTAATAAATATTCGATATGAGAGTTCCATGATAATTTAGATGTAAAATAAACTCCTAGAAATTTGACCTCTGTAACGTACTTAAGAGGAGTATCTTCCAATGTGAAAATAGGCATACTTTCTGGGTTAGATCCACTGTTAAAAAGAATCATATTTGTTTTTTTTTCGGTTGAGAGACTTAATCCATTTCGCTTCATATAATCCACCATCTTGTTTAGTTCTCCTTGATAGATCTTTTTGACGAATTTTATATCTCGCTGTGAAGTTTTCTTTTTTTAACGTTACACCCATCCACATGCATATATCATCTGCATACTGGACAAGAACGACTTTTTTTGATAATTGTTTGGCAGATCATGCATTAATAACGAGAAGAGAAGTGGCGCTAATACTGACCCTTGAGGGATTCCCATTGAAAGTGTTCTACTTGTGGAATATGTTTTTCCTACCCTTGTTCTTATTACCCTATCCTTTAGAAAACATCTGACATAGTTGTATATATTTCCTGTCAAGCCAATGTTTTTAAGTTTGTTCAATAGCTGTAAATGCCACACTTGATCGTAAGCCTTATTTATGTCGAAAAACGTAGCAAGAACACATTTCGTCTAGCAAACTGTTTCTTTATATTTGTTGATAATTTCACTAAAATTTCTGTAGTGGATCGACCTTTCTGGAAACCAGCTTGATTGATTGGTATGATGTTATATTTTTCGCAGTAATGTACAAGTCTATTCAAAACAATTCTTTCTGAAAGTTTACATACATGTGAAGTTAATGCGATGGGTCTATAATTCTTAGGATCCTTTGTAGATTTTCCTTGCTTATGAATTGGAACAACAATCGACTGTTTCCATATTTTTGGCATAACACCATCGCTCCAACACGTACTAAATAATTTATGAAGAAACTCTACAAATGTTCAGGCAAATTTCTTAACATTTGATTAGATATTGCATCTAAAACCAAAAGATGATTTTTCTTAATGGTATAGATCTAATGGCTTCTTTTACTTCTTGGATAGTTATAGGAGCATTGATATTGTTACTATTGTCTGCTGTTGATTCATCATGTGCTTTACTACCTTCTTCTTTCTCTCTGTATATTTGGTCCCGTTCTTGTTAGACCTTCAGAGCAGCTTACCATAGCAAACATGTTTACAAAGGCTTCTGCTTTCATCAGCACTAGGAAGACTGTTGTTATCTATTGTTATAGGGCACTGTGTCAATGTTAATCCATTTTTCATAGCTTTCAGTTCCTCCCACACTTTACCAATATCTTTATGATTTTTTTTACTTCAGAGTTACAAAATTCATTCCAATGCTGCAGCTTTGCGTCATCTATGACATCTTTACTTTCTTTATCTGCCTTTTTTTCATTTCTTTATGACTGCTTGCTGATCTCTTTTTACAATAAATCTTGAATCTTTCTTTTTTTCTTTTTATTGGCAGTTTCACACATTTTGTGTTCCACCATATATTTCCATTATGTTTTTTTGACTTTGTGTTTTTTTTTCTTCGGGATCGACTTGTCAGCTGCTGCTAAAATATATTTACAAAATGCAGTGTATTGGTCATCTACGTTTTCATTAGCTGAGAACACTATGTCTATGTTGTTAAGATTGGTTTGAAAAGAAGACCAATCTGCATTTTTGTAAATATATTTTGGAATAATATCTCTCTGAGATTTCCTGTTCTAATATGTCATTCAACGATATTATTATTGGAATATGATCTGATCCCAGTGGATTATCTCCAGTTTCCCACATTGAGTTTACGACAAGTGATGGAGATGTAAAGGTTAATCAATGGCTGAGGGGTTATAGGTGGCTATATCTGGAATGCGAGTAATATTTCCATTATTTAGCAAATATAGATTAGAATCAGCTATGTTATCTAATAATCTATTACTTGTAACATAAGAGCAGCCATGGTCCCAAAAAGAGCATGTGCGTTAAAATCTCCTCCAATAACTCACTTGTCTCTTTGGTCTTGGAACCCTTTTAGCCATTCTGTATTCGTATCATCAGGTCCTTTTGGAAGGTAAACTGAGGCAATGTTCAATATCAATGAAGAAGTAAATTTGACCATTGCTGCACAGCATGAAGCAGAAGGGATGTTATTGGATACTGGTGGAGTTCTTTCGCAAAAAATCCAGGCCTTTCACGCACATAGATAGCCGTTTGTATTCGGGCCGCACATGTATGCTGTTTTCCCGGGCTAACATTTTGACGTATTTTGATCTACGTTTACTATTACGACAAAAAATGTGTCTATTTATCACCTAAAGTGATTTTTTTTATATAGTTGTACCAACTTTGTACATGACAAATGTTACCAATACACCATTCATCTATTAGATTGAATGCAATCAACAACAGTAGTGATATTTCTGAAAGTCAAACATATACGTGAAGAATTCCACATGTGTTGTATTACTGAGAGAGAGAGAGAGAGAGAGAGAGAGAGAGAGAGAGAGAGAGAGAGAGAGAGAGAGAGAGAGAGAGAGAGATATCTGTCATGGAATGGGCAGTCTGAGAGATGTGAGGTTGGGGTTGGATGGCGAAACTGGATGAGCAGGGTTATATAGCAGAGGATGGCAAGAAGCAATCTTTGCACAAAAAAATATGAAGAGAAAAATGTGGCTGGTATGACAAAAAAATATACCACTGGGGTGACAAAATGAAGTGATTGGATAGGCAAAGGCACAAGGATTGGCAAGAAAGCAATCTTTTTTCCTTATGCCCCTTTTCTTCTTTTTTCCCAGTTTTTTTTTTTCTCTAAAGAAAAAAAATTCCGTATGGTTCTTCTTCCGTGCATTTGACTTTTATTTACAATGTGTTCTATTGACAACACACTTTTTGAAAAGTACCCGTGTGTTGAAATGAAAGGAAACCCGCTTATAAAGTGTACCTCCTCCCTCCTTACCTTTCCAACAGTCAAATGGTGTGGACTTGGTCTGCGATTTCGATGCTCAAACTGTTTCCATAAACATCCAGAAGAAATGCTCAAACTGTTTCCATTGAAATACAGTATTTGAACATCCAGGAGAAATTGCACGAGCACAATGGAGAAATACTGTTAATAGGTATCTGTGACAACAGTGTGTGTGTGTGTGTGTGTGTGTGTGTGTGTGTGGGTGTGTGTGTGTGTGTGTGTGTGTGTGTTTATTTCCAAAAAATGTAAAATGAACTATGTGTGTGTTAAGGATGGCCTTATTTTCTCTGATTGGTTTCTTTTCTTTCGTTTTTCTTTACGTCACTATGAAGACCGGAGTCATTGTCACTTGTTGTTGACGAGGAATTAAACATCAATCTAAAAAATAAAAAAAAGAAGAAGAAGAAATCACACAAGAAACTAAAAACTATGATCAAGATGAACGACATGGGTTGTTACATAGAGCTGAGGTGTGGCTTTGTTCTGTCTGTCAAACTCCACGACGGCGGCACTAATCCTGACTTCGAGATTGGTGTTAAATTCCATGAGTTCCCGGAAGGCCTTCACCTCCTGCTCGGTCTCCAGGCTGACCGGGGAAGCTCCTCTGATCTGGCAAACTTCCTTGGCAGTGTGCATGGTCCGTAAATGTCTTTTATGGAAGAGGATGTAGCACCGCCCTCTCCCTCCGGCCTCTAGCTGCCACACACAAGGACAGAACGGCATAATGTCAACAAACGGAATAGGAACAGAAACAAAAACAAACACGAAATATGCGTGTTTATGTTGGTGCATGGTGGCGTACACTCGCATCTTTAATATCATCAACGAGCTTCAAGACACACTAGCGTTGATGGCCAGTGTCACTAAATCCTTCCAGATGTCACACTTCCAGTATCCGCATATCCCCACCAGAAGGAGTTAGTGACACTGGCAATCAACACCAGTGTGACATCTGGAAAGACTCAGTGGCATAGGCCATCAACCCAGTATGACATCTGAAAGGACTTAGTGACACCAGTCATCAACACTAGTGTGATATTTGGAAGGACACAGTGACACTGGCAATCAAACGCCAGTGTGACATCTGTAATGACTTAGTGACACTGGTCACCAACATCAGTGTGGCATCTGGAAGGACTCGATGACACTTGTCATCAACACCAGTGCGACATCTGGAAGGACTTAGTGACTCTGGTCATCAACACCAGTGTGACATCTATAATGACTCACTGACACCGGGCCAACAACACCAGTGGGACATGTGGAATGACTTGAGTATTTGATTTCAGAGAAGCAGTGTTCTACACCTATAGCCACTCATGCTGTGGACGGTTTTGTTTATGTGTAAGTGCCAGTGTCACATTGCCTGTACATTTCTGAGAGGTAAGAAAGGTCAGGAGATTTGGTGGGGGTGGGGGTGGGAGGTGGGTGAGGCGGGGGCTGATATTCGGGGCTTGGTATTGGATTTTATTTTGTTTTTGTTTGTTTTTGTCTATATTTTTTTCCGATCCAAATTTGCCTACTTCTTAATATATCAAGTGGGTACTTCAGTCATAAATCATATATTAGGAAAGAAAAAGAGTACTATGCAGAACGTCGTTTTAAGGTTACCCATGTCCGGTCCACATTGTTCAGAGGTGTAGGGACAGCGAGCCTCATCTTCGTGTTGTGCACACTGAGGTATCCAATCACAGGGAAAGTGCTCGTACAGGTCAGGCCACACTGACACCGAACAGTTCCAGAGGTCCAGCCAGCCAAGCTACTTTGAGAGGTTTCAAGCTGTTGGCGTGGAAAGAGTAGCGAAGCTTGAATCGTATACACGTCGACTTCAGGAGAGCCAATAAAGACATATGGGGTTCATTGCTTTTTTTATCCACAAAGTGATCAGGAAACAGAAGCGACGAGGCTTTGAACTCGAAGAACTGTTCCCGAAAACTGTGCCCGGAAACACAGCTGCCAGTAAAGGTGGAAATGGAATGACGATAAACTCCAGGCGCCCCTGTGATAGTGGTCATGAAGATGATGTGGTCAGGCCGTCTGGTCAGAGTGACACAGCTCTGTATTACTGTGGGACATGGGGTGGATCCATCCAGGCCCGGGTCTGCAGATACCCTGCACAACAACAGCTCTCTTATTCAGTAGAAATTTTGCCACTCAACGTCTTCCAATAGTTCATTGACACGCGAGTTAGATCTCCATCACAATAAAGTGTTGCAGCAAGGAAAGGTACAGTCGTACTCAACAATGTACGTCGTTTCCGGTGACATCAGGAGACACGTCTGGAATAGTTTGCTCATCTTAAGGGACACGAGTTAAATGTTTAACGTTACAATAATCATGTTCAAATCACCAGCGGTTTATATTTGATGTCCCATGAATGGAGTAGAGCTAATGTAATTACTAGTCAGAATACTTTGAATGTATGAAAAAATGAATGATAAACACATTTTGAATGGATATTTAACTACGTTGCATAACTTTCTGATGGATTATAAGCACATCTCTCTTTAGAGAAAATGAGTTAAGCTATGTAAACTTGGAACACCTTGGAGAGAGAGAGAGAGAGAGAGAGAGAGAGAGAGAGAGAGAGAGAGAGAGAGAGAGAGAGAGAGAGAGAGAGAGAGAGAGAGAGAGAGAGAGAGATGAGAGAGAGACAGAACAAATGTTTCATTCAGATTGCCTTTTGGCCTAAGTAAATGACCTGTCAGACATCCGATCATCCAACAAAGAAATAAAAAAACCGAAAATTCTCCCGTTTGATTAACAATTAAACGTTTACCTTATTATATATGAACATTCGTTCTACTTTGTTTTAAAAAAATATTACTGACATCTTTCAAATTAGACACCGTCGCAAGTTCTCAGGACTCAAAAACAACACTTGTCTTTCAGCGCTCACACCCACAGTGCTACACAAAATGTTCGATGATTGCAAAGTCTCCTGGTCCTCACAGCACTTTTCTGGGTCCTGCCTACCCCTTCGGGTGTGTATTTTTTTTCATTTCTTTTCTTCTCGTGAATTTGGCCACAATGGAAGCATTGTCACTCCTCCCCAGCTGCTGAACTCTGTCCACAGGAACGTCCGTAATCCATAACTGGTCTTGGAGTGAACTTTGTATCAGCTTTTTTGCAGTCGTCTCATGTTTCCATCGATTTCTGTTTCTTGAGAGACCAGAGAAAATGAGGCTGTTTGATCCTAATTCTTGGTTGACCAGTTGATTTTCCA
>JADBJO010003873.1:188434-215934 GCA_016801955.1 Conus betulinus | reverse complement strand
TTCTTCATTTAACCATGGAGGTTTGTCGATGAGTTTTACTCTTTTCGTTTTGCATGGAGCATGCTTATTGAATACCGCAAGAAAAGCATCATACCATGTATTCAGAGCTTCGTCTGGGTCCCTATGCTGATACACCTCTAAAAAGTTTGTGTTCATTAGATCGAACAAAAAGAAATCTGGATTGAAATTTTTGTAACTTCTGTAAAAAATATATTTATGGTAGGATCTAGGAATTTTCACGCCTTTCTTACACCAGGTTACACAAACTGGAAAGTGATCACTTAATCCAAAAATAGGTACAGATGTTTTTCTACAATATTAGAAGAATTTGTAACATAGATATGGTCAATCAATGTTTCTGTTTTCAATGTTTTGCGCGTAGAGGAATTTATTAGTTGGGTTAAGTTGTATGTATCAATGATCTTTTTCCATGTGTTGTATGGTTTTAATAAGTCGATGTTGAAATCACCGAGTAGTATTATTTCACTGGAATAGTCTAATACTTCTTCTATCATTAACTCAAAACGGTCGAACCAATCAACACGTTCATCAGGGTTTCTATACAATATACCTATTAACATTGGTCTATTTCCCTTTAGACACACTTCAATCCATATACATTCCACAGAGTGTCTATCAAACACATTAAGTTGCTTATACTTCACAGATTGATGGATATATGCCACTAATCCTGTTTCTAGTTTATTTGAACGTGATGCATCTTTACGTATAAGATTATAGCCTGGAATAGTAACTAAATGGTCGGAAACAATATCAGTAACCTAGTTTCAGAAAAACCAAAAACATGAAAACAATCGTCTGAATTAGACAAAATAGAAGGAACATCTGATATCTTGTTTAAAAGATGGCAAGCATTTAGATATCCTACTTTAAAGCCTTTTTTTGTTAACCACTTGAGATTTGCTGGCTTCTGCGACATGATGATTGAAGATAACACGTAACAGAAATTTTCTAGTGAAGCGAAAAAAGTATAGTTATATTTTAAGACAACAGCAACACAACAAGGATTAAATGATACCAAAAACGCTTGTCATTCAAAATCAGTAAAGGTCTTAAAAAAAAAAAAATAATAAATAATAAAGTCAAGTACTAGGCACGTAAGCCCGCAAAATAAAAAGCTAACATACACGACAAAAACAACGTGAGAAAAGTCTGAAGCTTAAGCAAATCGTGTGAGCCAAAGCAATAGCAAATTTCCAGGTATCCCAGGTCCAAAGTACAAGCATAATACGGCCAATGAAATGAACATGAAAAACTTATTCTTATGGGAACAGAATAGTTTCATGTAAAGTCATGGGGAAGAAGACATGACGCACTCACACACACACACACACACACACACACACACACACACACACACACACACACACACACACACACACACACACACACACACACACACACACACACACACACACACACACACACACACACACACACCACACACTGAATAACCGAATAATGACAATAATAAATCACATGCAATAATGGATAGAGTATAGATTGAAGATATTTTTGGTATGCTAAGATGAAAGCATACTCTGAACAAAAACTTTCCTTTCTCAAATAATTGAATTACATATACAATAGCATGAACAAAATAAAATCAGAAATTGACACACAGATTACATAGATTACCAGTTGCCATTAGGCCTCTGGCACCCTTGCTGTGACATCAACTGTGCAGCCAGGGACACAAGTTGCTGAGCACACACCCCCCGCTGAGGCAGGTTGTGGCCAGCTACGGGAAATTGGGTTTTGGCCCTGTGGCATGAGATTAAGAGCCGGGGGACCAGACCCAAGAGGAATCGTCTTGTTCTCTGAGCAGTGTCTCCACTCTGCTGGGGCACATGAGGGGGGTAGGTGCATGGGATT
Source organism: Conus betulinus (assembly GCA_016801955.1). Lineage (NCBI taxonomy): Eukaryota > Metazoa > Mollusca > Gastropoda > Neogastropoda > Conidae > Conus > Conus betulinus. Next base: position 214,038 of record JADBJO010003873.1, on the reverse strand, counting down.
TGGCCTCTAGGATAGGACTCAGGATCTGTGTACCTTGGATAAGGGAAAGGACATGGGTACAATGGATATTTGGGGGATAAAGGGAGGGCGTGCATTATCACCAGCCTGTGGCTGACCATTTTGAAGAGGCTGTGGCACAACGCCACTGGTATCGTTTAGCGCATAGGGTTGCCTTACAGCAGAGACACCCTCCTCATGGTGACCCATGCTGATCAGTCCAGGCTGACTGGCATCTGAAAATAATGGGGGAAAATCTGCTGTGGACAATAACTGGGAATGGCTATAGATTCAGGGCCATTCTTATGCATACTGGAGGTTCTACCCAGAAAGTTGACATTACTCTGTGTATTCCTTGAGTTTTTTGCATTCTGGTGATTATAGATTAAGTTAGGCAATGAATTGTTTTGGTCTGCATGGTTGTTTCTTCTTGGTGGTTGGGTTTGAGGAAGCACTTCTTTGAATTTCATTGCAAGACAGGCAGTTCCCCTTGCACTAGGGTGAATAGCATCTTTGTATAGTGCTTTACGTGGGAACCCTTTGGGGTTACGAAAGAATTAAGTTATCTACCATGTCCACTTGTAAGGTGGTGCAGCAGTCGTATAAGTTTCGGTTCGAAGGGGCTATTGAATTATTCAGCTGATGACGTCCAAAAGCCGGCACAATGGAGCTTATAGCTACGTAAGCGGAGGGAAATCTTTTTTTACACATGGTGATGAGGTCTTTCCATGTTTGGGAGGTGATGGGTCCTGCTGGACAGTCATTGACTCCGACATGTACAATCAATGTTTTAATGTGTGACTGAGTTTCTAAATGGTTTAACCATTGGATGACATCTGTCACTGTTAGTCCTGGAACACATATTTTGAACATGGGATCTGTCTGTGACCCTAATCTCTTTGAAGTTATATATCTTATTGTAGAATCTCCTACAAGGACTGATGCGGTTTCTCTAGGAATGCGTAAGTCACCTAAAATCTGTGGTGGCGTACGCTTGATTTCCCTTTCAGGGTGAGATTTGGTTTGAAACCCTCATCAACATAAGTGTTTGAGAGACAGGCAGAGAGACAGAGACAGACAGAGACAGATATCTGACACAGTTTTAATCAAGGACATACAAAGTGACAGTTCACATGTCAGCTGAAAAACCAATTAATTCAATTTAAACCCTGAAAATAAATAAATCATTTTATTTTATTGTAACCCCATCAGTGTTCTGTAACACTGGCGCATGATATTGAGAGCTGGAAAGGGGGGGGGGGGGGAGTGAGGAAGGTGGGAAAGGTGGGAGTGAGTGGGTGGGACAAAGGAGAAGGAGGGGTAGGGGTGGGAGGGAGCTGAACCACTTCACTAATTAGAGGAGAGAAGTGTTGGTTTCAAAACGAGGTGACTGAGGGCGGAAAATGAAGCCAAATTTGAACAGAAATAGTCTTAGTTACCACCACAGATACAGACAAACAGATTACAGGACAAAACACAATGCACTTCGACCTCTTGGGCCTTCTTCAGGCAAAAACAAACAACATTTAGGACAGTGAAAACGAAGAACGAGAAATCACTCATCTTCTCATCCAACAGCCATTTTGCGCCGAATGTGAGAAGACAAATGATTTGTCGTTCTTCGTTTTCACTGTCCTAAATGTTGTTTGTTTTCTTTTTTTCCCGGAAGAAGACCCAAGAGGTCGAAGTGCATTGCGTTTTGTCCGGTAATAATTTTTGTCTGCATTTGTGGCGGAACTAACACTGTTTTTTTTTTTAAATTCAGAATGAGAGTTTCAGTTTCAGTTTCTGTTTCATCAATAAGTCGTCACTGCGTGAGAACTAGTCCATAATGCTATATACCATATCAACTACGTTTTGAGACCACATTGCGCATGATTTAAAGCCAATGGATAAAACGAATTATAATGAACAAGTTGAGAGAATTCAAAAAGAAAGACTCATGGCTACTACTTAGTAGATGTCTGACCTACGCATTAGCCCACTGCGCTGGTCAGACCATGAGTATCTATCTAACGTTGGTTGTGTCATTATCATCATCGTGTGTGGGGTGATTGCACACGTGTGTGTGTGTGTGTGTGTGTGTGTGTGTGTGTGTGTGTGTGTGTGTGTGTGTGCGTGCGTGCGTGCGTGCGTGTGCGCGCGCGCGCGTGTGTGTGTGTGTGTGTGTGTGTGTGTGTGTTATTTGTCGGCCCTGTGTCAGCATGCTCCTGCACGCACACACCTGCACATGTGTGTGTACATATGATTATAATATGTGTGTGTGTGCCTGTGCATATGGGCGTATACGCATGTGCGTGTACGCGCGCGCGCGCGTGTGTGTGTGTGTGTGCGCGCGCGTGCGTGTGCGCGTGTGTATGTATGTACATACATACGAATACGAAGAAGGAGAAACAAGCAGACGTCTCCACAAAGATGACACATCAAGCTAAAAGACCGTTCCGTTGAACTGATTTTTCAAACGGGTGAGAAGGGGGAGGGGGAGGAGGAAGATGAAAGGGGATCGGGGAGGGAGGGGTGTCGTTTCAGGGTTACCTTCACTCCACCTATCTCCACTCTCACTTAAAATCCATACAGCCACAGTCTTGTTCTGAACCCTGTCATTTCAGACTGAACTTACTCCTAATATCAAGAAATGAAAACATTCTCTTCAGTCTTGCTCTGTATGTGCACGTAGCACAAAAAGGCTGCGTGCTGTATATTACAAAAAAGGCTGCGTGCTGTATATTTAAAAAAGGCTGCGTGCTGTATATTACAAAAAAGGCTGCGTGCTGTATATTACAAAAAGGCTGCGTGCTGTATATTACAAAAAAAGGCTGCGTGCTGTATATTACAAAAAGGCTGCGTGCTGTATATTACAAAAAGGCTGCGTGCTGTATATTACAAAAAAAGGTTGCGTGCTGTATATTACAAAAAAAAGACTGCGTGCTGTATATTACAAAAAAGGCTGTGTGCTGTATATTCCAAATATGATTGGTATGGTACGTATCTACTTATTCTTTTCTTTGCATTTTCTTTCATGATGATATTGATATCATGTGTATTACAGGTATCCTCTCCTCAGTATGGGGCTCTGGCCTTCATCTGAATAACATTTCGTATTCGTATTTCCCTCACTTTCACCTTCCCGTCCCCAGGTAGGGGAGATTGTTGCAGCTTACTAATGATGACTTCAGGATAGGCTCCTTCCATGTGTTGCAGACCCAGGCGGTCCTCTCAGGGCTGGTAAAGCACAGGCTTGTCCACGTCCACGTCCTCCCTGATGTTCTTCCTTCTCCTCTCTTCTGTCTGCTTGCCTCTACCTTATGTCGTGCAGCATGTTTCTTCCTTCCTTCTTCCTTCCTTCCTTCCTTCCTTCTTCTTTCTTTCTTTCTTCTTTCTTCCTTATTCCTTCCTCTTTTCTTTCTGTCTGTTCTTTCTTGTCTTTCTTCTTCCTTTCTTTGCCTTCCTTCTTTCTTTTCTTCCTTCTTCCTTCCTTCCTTTCCTTTCTTTCTTTCTTTTTTTTTTCTTTCCTTCCTTCCTTCCTACCCTTCTTTCTTTTTTCCTTCCTTCCTTCCTTTTTTCTTTCTGTCTGTCTGTCTTCTTTCTTCCTTTCTTTTTGCCTTCCTTCTTTCTTCTTCCTTCCTTCCTTCCTTCCTTCCTTTCTTTCTTTCTTTCTTTCTTTTTCTTTCTTTCCTTCCTTCCTTCCTTCTTCTTTCTTTCTTCCTTCCTTCCTTCCTTCTCTTCTCTCTGTCTGTCTGTCTGTCTTTCTTTCTTCCTTTTTTTTTTTTTTTGCCTTTTTTCTCTGTCTATCTTTCTTTCTTTCTGTCAGTCTCTCTGTCTGTCTTTCTTTCTTATCAGGCTGGCTATTCTTGTGACGTCCTTGTACTCTTTCAGTCAAGTCCTCCCCCCCCCCCCCCCCCCCCCCCCCCCCCCTAGTGGGTTTCTGCGTCATGTTGGTGGCAGAGTGAGTAATAACCGAACACACACGGGTGACTGCAGAATCCGATTGAAGGAGGTAACAACACAAAACTTTTTTTGTGAAAGGGTGTCGGAGTGCTTGATTTTGGAGGTTTTTCAACAACAACAAAAAGGCAAATGAAAACACTTTAAAACAACTCTATTCTTTATGGAGATTTGACATGTATGTTGCACGACTCTTGATGTGAACGTTTAATTTTTTTTTCTTCATCTTTTAAAAATGGGTATTTTATTTATGAATCTATGCATCTATTTATCTGTGTATTTGTTTATCTATTTTTCTTTCTTTCTTTATCAATTTGCTTATTTATTTGCATGTTTGTTTACTTATCTATTTACATACATTTCGGTTACCTCTATATGTATGTATAAGTGTACGATCAATGGGCATTTGCCACTCTACCAACTCCATTCTTTCATTTATGTGAGAAGAAAGAGAACAAACAAACAAACAAACAAAAAGCGGGGACAAAAGAAAACAACAAAATATGGGTTTTTAAAAACAACCACAACATCAAAAACTACCATCACACGAAAAACAAAGAATTCATAGAGAAGCAATAGCAAACAAACAAAACAAACCAAACCAAACAAACACCGCGCATGCGCAGTCCAAACCAAGCGCTCCGGAGACCTTTGCCATTAGCGTCAATGGACTCGAATTTCAAAAAAAACAAAACAAAACAAAAAAAAAAAAAAAAAAAAAAAGAAAAAAGAAAAAAGAAAAATAATATCATGGCAATACATACTTAAGAAAGGTTTCCTTCCTTTCTCAGCTCCAGTCCCCATAAAGTCAGCACCTGTGTTGTTCGTTGAGAAGGTGAAGTAGCTTCTAAACAGAAACCGAGCTTGAATCAGAAAGCTACCCCCTGCTTGATCTTTCCCTTTACTTGTTTATTTATTTCGTGTTTTTATTTTGAACTTCGATGCTGAGAGATAGCACGAAGCCATATTTTGGTTGTGAAGATGTCGGTCCCCTAGCTTCCAGAGCGACCCGGCGTTGCTGAATGTGAGCAGTGTAAGCTCAAGTGAGGAGAAGGTTGGCATCACAGTGATGAGCTTCAGTCATTTAGTGTAGCTGATTCTGTGTCGGTGCTGCTCTAATTCATGGCCCCCTCCGCGATCTTCTCTTTCGGGAATGACCGATGTCGGGACACTTTACTACTACTACTACTACTACTACTACTACTACTGATAGCAGTAGTTGTAACAATAACAAGTGTAATAATAATAATAATATAGTAAGGACAATACCAAGAGTAGAAATAATAATGATGATAGTAATAATAATGATAAACACTATAATCATTTTTCTCCATTTAACATAATTGAGTTTACAGATTTATGTTATATTATTACATTAATAGATTTATATGATGTAGTTACATTTATAAACATATGAAATGATGATGATGATGATGATGATGATGATCATCATCATCATCATCATCATCATCAAAATCATGATCATAATTATATTTGTTATATTCATAGAAATCTATCAGCAGAGTCATATTATACAAATCTATGAATATGATCATAGTGCATAAATCTATACGTATAATTATATTACAAGAAAATACTACTACTATTACTGTTACTAATTATTATTATTATCATTATTATTATTATTATTGGTGGTGGTGGTGGTAGTAGTATTATCAGCTACATGTTTTTGCAGAAGAGTCGGGAGTCCTAGTTGTGTATTACACCTGCAGGTGACAACAACACAGAAGAGAATCTGATGTCTTTCAGAAGTCTGTGTACACCACTACGGCCGATGGGTTGGGTTTTGAGAAGCGCACACAGAGGAACTGGGTGAATGAAAACAAAAATGGTGAGGAGATGAACCAACTCATCAACACGCTCCAGCAGACCCACAGGTACCACCTCTTGTGACCAGTCCTGTAGGACGAAGAAGCAAGACTACGGGTCAGCGAGGCAGCACCTGTAAGAAACGCTCATGTAGCTGAAGAACCAATGGTGAGAAAAGAGAGCCGATGAATGACAAGTTGCAGCCAATGCCTACGACATGAAAACGTTCTACGACAGCCTTCGAACAGCGTTTGGGCCTGAGGCAGGTGGCTCAACTAACATTCCTTCTGACCAGTCCACTCTAATATACTTTGAACGCTTTACAGAGCACCACAACATCTTCTTGAACACACTGTCATCCGCATGAAAAGAGACGATCGCGGTATTGTTTCAACTACCAGTGAAAAGGGATCATTACTGGACCCACCGTTCAGCAGCCAGATTCAAAAACAAGTGCTGAAGCAGGACCACAGCTAGTAAAGCTCTCGGAGTTCATTCATGCGATCATTTTACAAGAATTCAGGAGAGCTTCTCTAGGAAAGAATGATCTCTTTGTTCCAGATCTTGTAGGAGAATAGCCAGGCACCGCAAGATTTGAAGGGTACATCTGGTTTGAATATCTACAAGAGGTTGAGGAAATAGTTCATCTTGTGACAATAACTGGGAAATCTGCCTCTTGTGTCTCGCAAAAAAAAAAAAAAAAAATGATCGTCAGAGTCATCCTGGACAGAATCACCATCCGCAACACTGACACCGCTGTCCCTGAATCTCACCATCACTGGCATTGGCACTAACGACATAGTGTTTGCTCTCCCACATCTCCCTTCACTTATCACGGAGTCTTGAAGACTGTTGGGGCGCCACAGAAGACTACACAACCAGCTTCCTCCACACCTCCCGGTGCTCAGACGCTCTTCGTCAGTTGCTGAGTGTGAGGCCAGTCCATTCAATGATTGTCCTCTCTCTTTCTCTGTCTTCCTCTCCTTCTTCTGCCTCCTTGCAGTGTTCCATGTAGAATGGTTTTGACAAGTTCTGTTGATTTTAATATATGACCATAGCATCTTATTTTTCTTGTTTTCACTGTGGGCAGCAGGTCTCAGTATGGTCCAATGGCTTGCCTTACTGTGGACCTCCAAGTTGGTAATGTAGTTTTTGTATGAGATGCCGAAGATCTTGGGGAAGCATCTCATCTTTAATTCTTGAAGCCTTCTCTCAGGTTCATCTTTAAGAGTCCAAGTCTTACAGGCATAGATAAACCCGGCAATGACCAGGGAGCGCATCAGTCTGATTTAGGAATTGACTGTGATGTTTTTATCCGCTCTCCACCAGCTGCAAGAGAAGTGCCTGGAGCAGCACCAACAACTCTTCACGGTGCCTGCTGATCTGACGAAGGGAGCTAACGCCGAGAATCGGAATGGCCAAAAGCTCATGACAATGATCCCTTTTCATGATAGCCTGCGGACAATGATGGAGGAAAACGGGGATCTATCAGACCCACCCACAGAGAGACAAACGGCGTTGAAATAAGACTGCGACTTTCTCCCACTCTCGTTCACATCTTGTTTTACAGCAGCAATGCTGATAGTTGTCTTTAGAGATGTCCAGAAATGGCGTGTATTTATCCAGCTTCGTACGGATGGAAGACTTTTCAGCCTGCGGCAGTCTTTACATCAGGACGAGAGAGTCTGGCCCCATTCTGCCTGATACTCTGCCGCAGAAGACGGTTCTGCACACTTCCTTAAAAAGGGCATCCAGCAAAAAAAAAAAAAAAAAAAAAAAAAACCAGACCACTCGGCATTAGCCTGCAGACGTTTCGGCCTCGCTGGTGGTCTCCAGCAAAAAGACTAGGCTACCTTTACCGTCACAGACCACCAGTGATCCATCCACCCCCCCCCACCCCCACCCCACCCCCACCCCCACCTCCAGCACCTGTCGCCATCAACAACACCTAGATCAATACCAGGAATGTGTTTCACTGTCTTGGCGGCGCTGTGAACAGGTGCTGATCGCTGGTCGATGGCCACAGCGACTCTGCACAATGCACAGGTTAGCGCTGCTTTTCAGACAGGCTCCTGAAGACACTGTGGGGAGAACCAGAGCTTGGGATTGTCCGCCAACACTGCTGGGTTCAGGGCAATGGGGCCTTCATGCTCTGCTGCATTGCTGAGAAGCCTGGTCCGCTTTCCGATAGCTTATCCCAACAGCTAATACAGCTGTCTCTGTCTGTCTGTCTGTCTGTCTGTCTCTATCTCTGTCTGTCTGTCTGTCTCTGCATTTGTATGTTTGTATATGTGTGTGTGTGTGTGTGTGTGTGTGTGTGTGTGTGTGTGTGTGTGTGTGTGTGTGTGAGTGAGTGAGAGAGATGAGAGAGAGAGAGAGAGAGAGAGAGAGAGAGAGCATCCATTCATTTTAAGAAACTTTGTTATGTTTGTCAACTGTGCTTTCGTGTATTCAGCCTTCTTTACACTACTTGACAGTAAGCTGTTCAGCTAAACGTTTCTCAGTTCGAAATTAGTCCCACAGATTATGACTTCACTTCCTCACACATCCCCCCCCCCCCCCCCCCCCCTTTCTCCCCTCCCCCGCTTCCTTCACCACTGCCACCACCTCCTCCTCCCACTTGTCCCACCTCCACCCTCTCACTGCGACCCCTCCCACCCCCACATCCACTTCCTCCCCGCGCCTTCCCAGCCCCAATCCTGTTCACTTATCCAGCTTCGTACGGATGGGAAGACTTTTCAGCAGTGGGAACAATCTTTACGTTTTTATTTATGCATATATAACAGTCTGTCGTCCTTGAAAAAAGAGCAGCCGTTCGAAATATGGGATTGTATTGGTTTACATTGCTTGTTTGCCTTTTTACTTTCGTGTGTGTGTGTGTGTGTGTGTGTGTGTGTGTGTGTGTGTGTGTGTGTGTGTGTGTGTGTGTGTGTGTGTGTGTGTGAGTGTAATTCTGCTGCCGACCATCGGTGGTCAGATCACATTGCCAATGCAGTTGATATCATCAGCAAATTTAGCTGCTATGGACGACTCCTACAGAAACAGAACCGGACTTCACGAGAGGGAAATGTCGCATTATCATCACCAAAGGTAAAAAAGCGCAGCTCCCATCCTGGGTTCATTCCTTCAAGGACAAAGACTAAAAAACAGATGGGGGGAGGGGGGGGGTAGGATGGGGGGGGGGGGGGGGGGGAGGGGGGGGGGGGGAGGGGAGATACGGAATAAAAGTCTGAGGCATACAGCGGTAATTGTCTGTACGACATAAACAGGCTTTTCAGCTCGTAACAAGTGCGAGGAACTCTTTGGGAGACTACATTTTAAAAACAGGAGACGTTTAGATCGATAGGGATGTAGTCAAGTTGTTTATAAATTCTTGATAAAATAACTCCTTCCCTTTTCCTTCCTCTAACCCTGCCTGCTTCTCTCACCCAGACGGTCGTGTGTGTGTGTGTGTGTGTGTGTGTGTGTGTGTGTGTGTGTGTGTGTGTGTGTGTGTGTGTGTGTTGTGTGTGTGTGTGTGTGTGTGTGTGTGTGTGTGTGTGTGTGTGTGTGTGTGTGTGTGTGTGTTCGTGTGTGCGTGTGTGTGTGTTCGTGTGTTCGTGTGTGTGTGTGTGTGTGTGTGTGTGTGTGTGTGTGTGTGTGTGTGTGTGTGTGTGTGTGTGTGTGTGTGTGTGTGTGTGTGTGTGTGTGTGTGTGTGTGTGTGTGTGTGTGTGTGTGTGTGTGTGTGTGTGTGTGTGTGTGTGTGTGTGTGTGTGTGTGTGTGTGTGTGTGTGTGTGTGTGTGTGTGTGTGTGTGTGTGTGTGTGTGTGTGTGTGTGTGTGTGTGTGTGTGTGTGTGTGTGTGTGTGTGGTTCGTGTGTGTGTGTGTGTATGTGTGTGTGTGTGTGTGTGTGTGTGTGTGTGTGTGTGTGTGTGTGTGTGTGTGTGTGTGTGTGTGTGTGTGTGTGTGTGTGTGTGTGTGTGTGTGTGTGTGTGTGTGTGTGTGTGTGTGTGTGTGTGTGTGTGTGTGTGTGTGTGTGTGTGTGTGTGTGTGTGTGTGTGTGTGGTGTGTGTGTGTGTGTGTGTGTGTGTGTGTGTGTGTGTGTGTGTGCGAATGTTCTGAAAGAATATCTATTTTAGTGTGGTATAGAATGTTCATGGTTACGAGTACCAATAAGAATCCCTGTTTTAATAGGCGCATTATAAGTTTAGAATCTCTTTAGTACGCAGCTATGCTAAAAAAAAAGGATGTGCAGTCATTTTGAAATGTGTCGTTCTAAGTATAAAAAGACGGTTGTTATCTTTCGTAAATACTTCAGAAAGATAAACAATGATTAAAACATAATCTAAGATACAGTTAGGTATATATTCCAATACACATTACGGACATGATCTTAAACAATCGATGATGTGGCTCGATTTACGTGACACATAAACAGACCATCTTTAAATAATCGGTGGATTACCATTAAAAGATTGCTATTACATATTTAGGACACCATCTTGAAAAAAAATCCATCGATTGTCATTTAACAAATTCCAGTGGCACAAAATGGTTACCAGATCAAACAATGTATCAGTTGTTATTTGGCCAATTCCTGGGGTTGTACTATGGAAGTCATCTCAATCAACCCAAGAGCCGCAGTTTGAGAAATTCCAATGACACATTATGGATACAATCTTCAATTTATTCATTACTATTTGATAAATACCGGTAGATATATATACCATTTAAGCAATCCATGAAGTGATGTTTAACCATTTCGAAACGCACACCATACATGTCACTTTGCAAAGTTCGGGAAGGGAAGTGCCATTGGACAAGTTATAATGGCGCATTGTGGACATGACCTTCATTAGCCAAAGAGCTGCGCAACTTGACGAATTCCAGAGGGCCCCATGGATACCACCTTAAATTATTCCTGAATTGTCATTTTGTAGGGAGGATGGATTTGATTTTATTATTATGTCATTAATTCAGATAAGGGGGAAAAAAAACCCGCTTCTTAAATCTTTTGCATTAATCAAACAGTGAAAACGTGCATAAACGATTACTTATTATTTGTTTTCTACATTGTTCACGACGTTGCCGCTGTTGTTGTTGTTGTCGTTGTTGTTCTTGTTGTTTAATTTGTTTGCAACTTAATAACCAGAAGTCCTGGACGCTGAACCCGGAAACACGTCAACCAGTTCCAGCATTGTTTTTTTTTTTTTTTACAAGAGAGACCATACTCTCAACTCAGTCTTTGGCATCGCAGATGACAGGACAAGCGAGCGAGCAGATGAGAGATTCTGCCAGCCTTCTCGGCTCTGAAATCCTGACGCCCAGATGAACTGGCCTGAATGATGCTGAGATGAACGGACCTTAATGATACTGATTCACATGGGCAAACACCACACGGCAGATCTTGAACGGGAAGATGCTTGCTGAAATCCACAGACAGAAAGACAGGACATCTCCAAAAAAAAAAAAAAAAAAAAAGAAGACGCCAAACAAAGACATAGCCAGACAGTCTGAAGGAGCGCGTCATTTCCTCACAACAACCTCGAGTCCAATGCAAACGAACAGACGCAAGTGATGAGAGTTAACAAAGAGGGCATTCAAATACGTCTCTCCTTGATGACACAACAACAACATCTTTCTCTGAATCTCTTCTGAATAGCATTGTCGCTTTGAGAATGAACAAAAAGGCCTTCTTTTCTTTTGAGAGCAGCCGGAGGGAGCGGGTGATTGTGTAGCCGGGGAAGGTATGGAGGTATCGCCAACGTCCACAACCTCTTCGCCATCCTCCCTGTGCCTCTACTGCCTGGGGTGCATGTGCCGGTGCGATGTGCTGTAAATAGTACCGTACCAAAAACATTACCGTGGTGCTTACAATGTTTACTCTGAATACTATCTTTATGCAGGGAAAACTCTCTCTCTCTCTCTCTCTCTCTCTCTCTCTCTCTCTCTCTCTCTCTCTCTCTCTCTCTCTCTCTCTCTCTCTGATCTCTCTCCTCGTCTCTCTCTCTCTCTCTCTCTCCATGTCTTTCTGGCTGCTCTCTCTCTGAAGAGGGAAGAATCCCATGTTTTTTGGCTGCCATTACTGAAAAAAGAATAAGTAATTCCCATGTATGTATGAAATAAAACACACACACACACACACACACACACACACACACACACACACACACACACACACACACACACACACACACACACACACACACACACACACACACACACACACACACACACACACACACACACACACACACACACATGCACACACACACGCGCGCGCGCGCGCGCGCGGATACAACACGCATACACACTAACGGAAGTTTTTACACATGCTTGAATAGACACACACATAATAATCTCTCTCTCTCTCTCTCTCTCTCTCTCTCTCTCTCTCTCTCTCTCTCTCTCTCTCTCTCTCTCTCAAGGAGAAGTGACACAGTGAGGATAGTTAAACAGAAACCCACCCTGTCTTCACTTCATGTCTCTACTATCCACGGTCATATTCCTGCCGACAAATATCTGTGAGGAGATTTGTTTTGTGCATTTTTGATGTCCGTTAGTTTTCACGACTGACGAATTACTCTCGGTAATTGTCTTGTTTGTGTCATATCTATTTCAAACGACTGTGCCATTTGCACTCTTACTTTCTGTGTTTATTTGTGATTTTGGATTAATTAGCACTTTCCACTCTCTTGGAATCAGCCAGTTTCGAGGTACGATACACTGACTGCACTAAACGAAATCAGCCCCTAATAGTTCCCACGACAATACTCTACAAACTGTCTACATCTCACCTTCATTCGGCCTGTAACCTATGGCCAAGACAACACACTAGCCGTCACTGTCGCAGCGGCTAATTTTCAGGGAAGAGCTTGGGATGGAGAATTGTAGAACAACAAATAAGACGGAAGGAAACCGGGAACGCAGAGAAGAAAGAGCAAAAGAAAACAGAGAGGGATAGTGAGAGAACGTTTGGCGTTTGTTCGGGACACAACAGATGAAGTGAGATACGAATTAGGGAACTGTACAAGTGACCAAGTTCAAGTCATCGTCATATGAAACCGACTGGGCCTGCTGCAACTCCATAACAGAAATTCGAATTACCATGACTTTCTATTGCTGTTAATCAAAGCTGTGTTTGACATTTCCAGGCATTACTTCTAAACCCATGTCTCCACTGTTTCAGAATGATGCGTCCCCTAAACCTTATCATTGTCATGCATTTTGGTTCATACGTGGAATCACAGAGAACGTACAATAATTGGGTGTGAAACAAAACAAGCAACGAGTAAAGTAGATGTGTTGGCTTACAAAAATAGGAGTAAGTAAAATTAAAGGAAAAATACAGAGAAATAAAATTGGAAAAAAAAGACAACAAGTTAAGGTCATCGTTGCCATCGACTGACGGTCGGTTTGTTGCACAGTCTTCCACGGTGGGCCGAGCTATGACCAGACATTCCGATGGTGTCGATGTAACGCGCAAGAATAGTATCCCTTTATGCAAGAGGAACTACCATAGTCAATATTGCGTTCAGCAACTCACGCTTTGTAAACTCTCTTAGCGTAACGTACACTGTGGCAAGAATGTCTTCATAGGGTACACCACTGCTCCAGCGCACGCGGATCACTCTACTTTTCAGCTAAATTTATCACTCGTTTACATTAAAACACGATCACAGGAAACTATGATGAGGCACGGGGAGGGAGATAATTTGAACCAACTAGAGCAAGTTGTGGAGATTATTTTGGAGTTGTATCCCTTGAGGTTTTTTTTTTTTTTTTTTGTCTCATTGCAGAAAACAATTTTTCTGACAGAAAAAAAGTGTGCTTCAGGAATTACTTATTGTATGCTTAGAGGCTAAAATTAGTTTGTACACATTAGTGGGGAAAGTCAAAACAAAGTCTTTCGAAATATCAGTCTGGAAAAGCGAGGAGTAGTGTAGCCTACATAGCTCGGGAAGCTGCTTAACAGATCAAGGAAAAGAGATTGCTATTATATATACAGGCTCTTATCCCTACAATAGACGTTTCAGCATAACGAAATAAGAAACCTGCAATAGACGCCTAAATATAACGAAAAAAAGAAACCTGATAAAAGAAGAGAAAAAGGAAAATACAGATCCGGTCATACAGAACACTGTCATAGCACAAGTATTTCTTTGCATTTAAAAGATTTCGGTGAAATTAAAAGTTCAGAGCAGCAAAGGTGAAAGTTGACAATAATGCCAAACATGATTTGCGTAGGGTTGCCTGAGAGATGGATGGATGGATGGATAGATAGATAGATAGACAGACAGACAGACAGAAAGGTAGATAGACATTTAGAGAGATTTATTAAGTAAGACCGAAGAAGACCTGAAAGCAAATCATAAATCCATACAATAGATGTAAAACCACATAGCGATAACACTGAAATAAACAAAAAGCATTGGACGTCAACAGACTCATGTAAGGAAGGCACAGAACAAATGTAAAAACAAGGACAAGAAAAACAAAACATAACCAACTTGACGTCAACACACACACACACACACAGAAGAAACGGACAGACAGGCAGAGAGAGAGAGTACAGACTAGACAAAACACACGCGCGCGCGTGCACACACACACACACACAAAGAAACAGAACAAAAACAAAGAAACGAAAAACTAAAGGCACAGACGCACAGTCAGGTACATACGAAGAAATAGGCAGACAAATGAAAAAAAAACAAGCAAACAAAGACCCCCCCCCCTCCAAAAAACAAACAAAAAAACAACGGGGGGGGGGGGGGGGGGGGGGGGGGGGGGGAAGAGTACAAAAGAAACAGCGAAAGTCAATGACGTGCACACCCACAACAAGCAGAAAGGAAATCTGCACACTGGGACGGAACGGGAACAGACCACCTACTACACAGCTCTGCATCTGATTTCAAGTGGAATGGGTGGGGGAGGGGGGTGGGGAGGGGTCTCTCTTCCCTGACCGATTCTGATGTCTGCTGCTTGCTTGCTGGTCCCTCAGAGATAAGCCAAGCACAGACAGGGGACAGATATCTAGCTGGCCAAGGACTGGGCAACTCACTTTGGAGATTGAGGTGAACGTGGACCGTGTCCACCCTTAGGTTGTGAGGTTTAACTGTAGACGAAGCAACGTGACTTTTTTCCCTTTTATTTTATCTCGCCCCCTTCCTTTGGGCTGTGTGTGTGTGTGTGTGTGTGTGTGTGTGTGTGTGTGTGTGTGTGTGTGTGTGTGTGTGTGTGTGTGAGAGAGAGAGAGAGAGAGAGAGAGAGAGAGAGAGAGAGATGTCTTCCTATCTGCCTGTCTGTCTGTCTCACTTGCTTTTCTGTACACATCAACCTGTGCCTCGTCCGGGCACGCGTGCGCGCGCGCGCTCACACAACACACACACACACACACACACACACACACACACACACACACACACACACACACACACACATATGCCCCGCGCGCGCGCGCGGTCGCGCGTACACACTGAAAATTACAGACGGTAATCAATCTATGAATGGATCGGATACCAATGCACCAAAGGAGTACTTAATTCTTCATCCGCAGCACCCGCAATTGATCAAACCTCAAACGGCGAATGGATGGTCGGCTGCTCTTCTGAAATTACCCCCCAAATGCAAAACCCTGCGCGCAAACCCGTTGCTCAGAAGTTCCCTAAAGGGCCACAACTCTCAACCATAGGTCAGTGATTCCCCTTGAACGAGGTCATCGACTGAGAAATGGAAGAGAGGACACATCTGATTTGTATAACACGTCCATATGGTAAACGAACAGCTTGATTTAGAGCATGTTGAATGATCCAACAAGCCTCTTTTAGTATAACAGTTTGCTGTTTTTCTTTTTTTTTTTTTTTTTTTTCAAATCTACCATTACACTATGATCATGTGCAGGTGTCCCCTCATTGACAAAGCAGGCAGAAACGGAGGAACACTTTATTTCGTGATCTATGCGAACGGTAAACGAACAACTCTCTCTCTCTCTCTCTCTCTCTCTCTCTCTCTCTCTCTCGTCTCTCTCTCTCTCTCTCTCTCTCTCTCTCCTCTCTCTCTCTCTCTCTCTGATACGTTTAATATGATGACGAGGCCCTTCGTAAGTTAGTAGTAGTAGTAGTAGTAGTTAGTTGTTGTTGTTGTGTTGTAGGGCATAATAATAATGGTAATAATCATCATCATAATCATAATGATAATAATGACAATATGTTACTACTACTAATGTTAATAATAACAATATCTGGTCTCCCCAAACGTTGCAAAAATACGTCATCATCAATAGATGTCACTACACTGGCGCAGACCAGGAAACCACTCCCTCCTTCTTCCTCTTTCTCTTGCCCCCTCCCTGCCCACTTCTCTCCATTCTAACCCTGTCTATGAACACAAAAAAATCTGAACACGCATCAGTACATACTGAATAAAATAGACTAGACAATGTCAGGGAAAAAAACCGTCATGAACAAATAATGTCATGGACATTACGAACAACGTCCTGCTTTAACGAAATCCTACCCCAACACCCTAATCCCCCCTTTCCACACCCCCCACCCGTCCCCCTGCATGGATTGGACCAGTTTTATGACCTCTACCCCCTCATTTATGAGTAAGAGCAGACGGTTGTGGAGATCCCTCTATCGTTCTTCCACTATTCAGAAAAAAATAATTGGATAACTCTGTGCAGAGCCCAATCTGTGGGGGAAAAAAAAAAGAAAACAACTACAAACAAACAAAAACTTTGAAGTAAAACAAAACAAAATAAAACAGAACGTAGCAGAAAAAAATCCCTCCACTTACTTGCTCTAACAACTCTTTGGTGGGTGGTTGGCTTTTTTAGCGAAACATTGAAATTGGCTCTAGTATTTTCAGCGACGACTTTTTTAGCGCAGGCAAATAAAGCGTTACAATTTGGTGGGTATCCTTCTTTAGGAAACTTGAATAACGCCAAAAATGTATTCTTATGAGTTACAATACCTTTTAATGCTTTGTGACTGGCAAATTTAGAAAACTAAAATGTTGAGCTTTGAAAAAGGGGTAGTTTTTTTTTTTTTTTTAATTTCTTAAAGTACATATCTGTGAATACAGATGTACTGTTGCATCTTAAGTACGTTTCTGTGGAAATCTGTTCAGTTGTGTATTTAAGTACTTTTCTGTGGATACAGATGTTCGGTTGCATCTTAAGTACGTTTCTGTGGATACAGATGTTCGGTTGCATCTTAAGTACGTTTCTGTGGATACAGATGTTCGGTTGTACCTTTAAGTACGTTTCTGTGGATACAGATGTTCAACTGCAACTTTAAGTACGTTTCTGTGGATACAGATGTTTCACTTGTACCTTTAAGTACGTTTCTGTGGATACAGATGTTCAACTGCACCTTTAAGTACGTTTCTGTGGATACAGATGTTCAACTGCAACTTTAAGTACGTTTCTGTGGATACAGATGTTCACTTGTACCTTTAAGTACGTTTCTGTGGATACAGATGTTTCAACTGCACCTTTAAGTACGTTTCTGTGGATACGGATGTTCAGTTGTACCTGTAAGTACGTTTGTGTGGATACAGATGTTCACTTGTACCTTTAGTACATTTCTGTGGATACAGGTGTTCAATTGCAGTTTTATAATTGGAAACACCTTTTGACGCCTTGACAGATTAAAAAAAGGTAAATCTAAAAAAAAAAAAAAAAGAAGGCTCTATTAGCGCTGTAATTCTTAAAACCAAACTACTGAAAAGAGTCATGCAGCTAACTATAACAAAGCTACCGTTTTTGCTCAAAGGTCAACCGAGTTTGCTGAGAAGGCAAACACCGGACTAATGGACATCTCTAAAGGCCTTTAGAGTTCATCGTCTGGATGAATTGGTCCACCCTGACAGAAAGGAAACACAGCGGGACGTGACACCCTGATGAATCGTCGGTTGTGTTCCGTCTGGTGCCTTTCATGATACGTCAAGTTCTTTGTGGGCCTTTTCCACATCCGACGAAGATGACTGCGTCAGCGTCGTCATAATCGTCCTCATCGTCGTCGTCATTGTCGTGATCATCGCGGATAAGTCCGTAGGTGATGGAGTGCAAAGACAGACGTTAGGGATTTCCGCACACCTCTGATTTCAGTGTAGCACCACTGGTGCATACTGCCACAAGCACCCATCTCTCCTCCCTTCCATCCATTCTCTCTCTCTCTCTCTCTCTCACTCCTCTCTCTCTCTCTCTCTCTCTCTCTCTCTCTCTCTCTCTCTCTCTCTCTCTGTCTCTCCTCTCCCTCTCTCTGTCTCTCTGTCTGTCTCTCTCTGTCTCTCTGTCTCTGTCTCTCTCTCTCTCTCTCTCCTCTCTCTCTCTCTCTCCTCTCTCTCTCTCTCTCTCTGAGCTGTCGTCAGATGCTTATTTTTTATGGTTTTTTATTTTTACAAAAAGCAATTTTGTCTTGCCTGTAGCTTTCATTGACTTTGAGGAAGTTTTAAACAGTATTTACGAGACTGTATTACGGCCATTTTGTTCAGTCATGAAATCCGAGGAACGTTAAATCAACGTAATTTGCACATGTACGCCTCAGTAAAGGTGCAGGAGAGATTAGTGTGAACTCTAAAAGAATACATACATGGTACCTTTGGATTCAAGGACAAGGACATGACTATAGTCTTCAAGTTTTTTTCTGCTTATTTATATGTCATCTGCATTTATATTTGTTCACGAACCCAATTACACAATCTAGAAAGAGGTTCTGTATCACTCCCGTTGAAGGTGAACGACAGAAATTAATGTAACAGTGTTTAGAAACGGTGAATATCTTGGTGCGCGAGAAAACTGGATGTACAACAGAATGGTCAGGTTGTCGGGTAAATGTTAACATAAATATTTGTTTTTCAATACGTTTCAAAGTTTGGTTTTGCTTATAAAGATCTTGTAAGCACACCTACTTGCGCTTCTCCGTGCACTTAAGAATAAACATTGTAATGTGTGATAATAATATATGATGATGAGTCTTCTCTATTAGATTTAGAATTATTTGATTCTCAGATTAAACTCACTGGACAATATGGAGCTGATTTATGGGGACTTAACTCTGCTGCCACGCAAATGTAAATGATTTACTTACATATATCAAAACATCCTCCTCTTGCTGTTTCAATTCAACACCAAATGCTATGTTAAGACTAAGAGATAACTGATCTCATCACTTACTGTGTTTAAGTGCTTTCAATACTGGCAAAGAGTAACCAGTATGGCGTGACACAATATAACCGAATGACATACTGGAAAAAGATAAATGTTATGGGTACGTGCCTGATAAAGTTATAGGGTAAGGGTCGAAATTACACGAATATAAGTTTGGTTTTGTACGGGAAAACCAAAGTGTAGATGATAACGTTTTTATTCGTAAATTTCATCAAAGATTTATAAAATGAAGTTGGCAGAGATGGAGTTTCCATATTCATGACAACCATCAATGTGATAATTCTTTTACATTGTAATCAAATCACCTGTCTGTGTGTACATACATATTAATTTTCAAATATATTGTGACAACGTTCAGATTCAGTAGTTTTCGATATTTGTGCTACAGACACTTCAAATATATCATCACACACACACACCACACACACACACACACACACACACACCACACACACACACACACACACACACACACACACACACACACACACACACACACACACACACACACACACACACACACACACACACACACACACACACACACACACACACACACACACACACATCAAATTTAGTGTTACTTACATTTTGTTCGTATTCTATCCGTTACAGACTTTAAAATGGTTGCAATTTTATCCGTCCACGCTGTCATATAGATGAGGTTGATAAAGATTCTCATCTTTCTTTTTTTTGTCTTGAATTTTATTATGTTAGACAGCAATGTATTTTCGACAGCCTTGTGTCTTGAAAATAGTTATGCTTAGCACACATGAAAAATAAAATGAAACGATTCATTTCATATATATCATGCAAAATGCGCAGAGAGCTTTCGCCTATAGGAGTGCGTGTACCGGGTGATACCCCCTCTCCTACCCTTCCCCGCCCCACTCTGTCGCTAGGGAACGAAAGCAGCAGCAGCAGCAGCAGCAGCAGCAGCAGCAGCAGCAGCAGCAGCAGAAACAACAACAATCTCAAACAACTGGCACTCAAGTCAGCGTAACCCTGTTGAATCTGAATAAAGAAGTTAAGAAAGACAGAATCATTAACAGTTACGATGTTCACATGATACACACAAAACGATGACGACAACAACAACAACAACAACAACAACAACAACAACAAAACCCACCTCTGCCGCCACAACTGCGGACACAAAATCAATTTCAATTCAATTTACGAGAAGGGTGAGGGAAAATTTGTGAAATTCATGAAAGAAAACCCCAACAACAAAGGAACAAAACGGCAATGACATAAAGAGTTCATAATTATTCATCTGTGAAGGAATGGTATTAACAATCTTGCAGAGGGGATGAAAGATGAAAACCAAACAAACAAAAAGGAAACCCAAATCGACAGTCAGGTGCACTGAATGAAAAATGAAGATTTTTTTTGGCAAAGTTCGCCGGAACGATCGTAAAATGCAGCTGACCTTTGATCCTAAAGCTTTTATTGCTTCATTTGAGGCCCCGTACCGTCATTCGCCCCCCCCCCCCCCCCCCCCCCCCCCCCCCCCCCCCGTCCTTTTTTTGTTTTCTTTTACTGCTTTTTTGTCTCATTCCCTGTGCCCTTTGGTGGCATCAATTCGAGAACATTCACATCTGTCTCTTTCTTATACACTGCCACGGCCAGACCCGTCCTATCCAAGCCTCAGAACTGACAGCCAGCATGGAGCAATCCATAACAGGCCACCATGAGACTACCCACTGGAGGAGACACTGCACAGTTGTACGCGCAAAACACAACATAGGAGCAGACTACCCAGGACAGACGGGTGGTGATCAGTTGTCCGCAAAGGTGCAGAAACCTGTGAAAGTAACAGAATTGTTGCAGCTTAGCAGCGCAGGACGATCAGGAAGACCAGCGCCAACAGATCTCCAACTGCCGCCACCATCCCCTGTCCATACTGTCATAGGTCTTTCTGGGTGCAGATCGGCCTGACCAGCCATCTACTACGCACTCACCCCCGATCCCAGGATGACTAGATGGTCATCGTCGTCTCGACGGACAAACAGCAGTGAAGCAATTAAATAGTCTTTTAAAACTGTACACAGTTATCTCAGAATGGTCAAAGAGGTACGCCAACAACGACGACATGTGTGCCTCTGTGCACATTTTATTTTCTTTATATGTCCATGTCCATGTCCATGTTCTCTCTCTCTCTCTCTCTCTCTCTCTCTCTCTCTCATCTCTCTCTCTCTCTCTCTCTCTCTCTCTTCAAGTGTTTATAGTACGAGCACGGACGTGATGTGTGTGTAACGCGCGCGCGCGCGCTTGCATGCGCCAGAGCAATGTCTTCGTAAATACGAACATTGAACAAAACACGGGCAATTTATTTGCCAAGACTATGGCAGGACGTGAAACAAAAGGAAGGTGCGGAATGGCAATGTTGCAGTGATAAACGGCGCATCGCCACTCTTCGGACCACTGATGGGGAATACTTGCAAGAGGGGAAGAACCAGAATAAACGGGCCTACTAACAAAACCATGACGGGTTAGAGCCCAGGTTCAACGAACAATTCCCCAGCACTCTTTTCAACAAACGCGCTTGCTGGAAACTGTCCGAGTACGGCGGGAAAAGCGCTAACATCCACAGAGCAGTTTTGTACACTGGAAGAAGAAGAAGACCCATTACATTCTGGTAAGCTAGCAGGCAATAACAACTCCCAACAGCTCTCTGGCCAGTCTTGGTATTGCCCATAGCTTGTTGCTGGTCCCATTTCCACCCGCCCCCCTCTCTCAGTGACGTTATACCCGTGGTGGTCATTCTGACCCCGGTCCTTCTCCTTCTTATGAGCTCTGCTCCCTCTTCCCTTCTTCGCCATCCCCCCCCCCCCCCCCCCCCCTCCCCCTCCCCGCATATCACCCCTTCCATTCCTTCTTCTCCGGATGCAGAGGGTCTGATAAGTGAAAAGATGAACACGTATGAAAGTTCCAGACAACGCGTCTTGCAGAATGCGTTTGTCTGTATAATGCGTACCGTTGAAGAAAAAACAAAACACAAACAAAACGCAACAGCCGCACACAACCGCAACCAATCATTCTGAAAATACTAGATCATAAAAAGACCACAGCCAGAACAAAGAATAAGAAACAACAACAATAACAAACAATATAAGCCGCTTGTTTAAATGCAGAAGAGATGATGTGGCGGTTTTGGGGGAAAAAAAACAATAAAAGGAAAAGAAAAAAAGATCATAAAGATAAATAAAACATGATTGTGCTTTTTGCTGAAGATGAAGGCAAGTGATGCAATAGAAAAAAAATGGCATGTTTAACTGAAGGAAAAACGAAACAATGAACCGTACATAACTAGAATATACTTTGTTTCTAATCTTCAGTCCCTAAAACACAATGTTTAATTTGTATGAATCAGAGATTAAAAAGAGACTGTCAACGAACGGAACCTTGCTTTTCAGCCATCTTTCTTCCTTTTGTTTACAAACTTTCAAAACACATGTAACGTTTACGTAATTCATCAAATACTGGGGATATACACATGTGCAGACAATCACAGCCTTAGCGCCTTCAACAAAAACAAATAAAGAAGATCAGATATGGTGCTAGAGATAATGTAAACACGGCCACCAAAATGTGGAAACTTGAAAATACCCAAGCAAAAACAAAAAGGACTCTTGGAAAGGAGATAAGGAGTATTCAACATTCTCCCATTTTATAATGAACCTCTTTGATGACACTCAAACGACATTCACACATTTGGCACGTATAAAGGGACGCTTAGTATTTGTTATTGCTTTCGATTTATATTTGTTCATATATTATGTCAGTGTGTGTTGGCATTTTTTTCCCTACTTTATATGAGCGTCAAATTTCGTGTTCCAGATAGTCAATTATTTTGTGTACAATGACAAGTGACCTGCCCTTCATCATTATCGTTGCTAACACCTTCACCCTTTAAAGAATATCCCCCCAAAAAAAAAACAAAACCAAAAAACCAACCAACCAACTATCCAATCAACCACACACACACACACACACACGCACGCACGCAGTTTTATTTTTGGGCTATCGCTACATTGACGATTCTGCTGTGTGTGTGTGTGTGTGTGTGTGTGTGTGTGTGTGTGTGTGTTGTGCAGGATTACGAAACAAACTGGGCATCAACTAGGCATTAACTTCCCAAACTAGACCTCGCGCATGTTGTAGCTAATCTAGCTACCATCTCTGAGCAAACAAGCAATTAAACAAAACTCTATTGAAGGTTGCTTCTATCATTTATAACCCAAGATTTCACACGCGCGCACATGTTCGCGAACACCCCCACCACATCATACATAATTATATAGACATGTGTGTGTGTGTGTGTGTGTGTGTGTGTGTGTGTGTGTGTGTGTGTGTGTGTGTGCGCGCACACACACACACACACACACTCACACTCACTTAAATGTATACACACATAGGACAATTACAGCAGAACGTAGTTCGAATGGGGAGTGTCCTTTCACTGATCTCTCTCTCTCTCTCTCTCTCTCCTCTCTCTCTCTCTCTCTCTCTCTCTCTCTCTCTCTCTCTCTCTCTCCTCTCTCTCTCTCTCTCTCTCTCTCTCTCTCTCTCTCTCTCTGAGAAATGGACGTCCAAAAGCGACTAAAATGTAGCGTTTATGAAGATAGAAGACATTCAAGAACGAGACAGCACCATGCGTAAATAATCAAAACTTAAAGTTCGGACAGGCTCAACTTTAAAAATGTACAAGAAAAAAAACAGAAAGAAAGAAACGGTAGAGAAAGAATTGTTTAAATCAAAACAGAAAAGAAAGACTCAGAATAAATGAAGAAAAAAGAGAAAAAGAGTGAATGAAATGAGACATGTAGATAAATTTTTTTTTCGCCCTAGTCTGCGTTCCCAAAGGGAAGTAACTTTCCGTCCCCGGTGGCCGATTGCAGAGTTACGTCAACGTGATTTAAAGGCAGGATAAACAGGGGGAAACTCTTCACGCGCTATGCACGCCGCCCTGGGAAGCAGCTACTTCTATTCTCCCTTGACAGATGAAAAAAAGTGGAGTTCGACATTGTGTAACAAAATAGCCAAGTGTGATGAAGCGCTCCAACGTCCATTCTTGCGTCAGACTCACTCCCCTATAACCCTGTGTCATCTTTCTTCCTCTCTTCTCTCTCTCTCTCTCTCTCTCTCTCTCTCTCTCTCTCTCTCTCTCTCTCTCTCCTCTCCTCTCTCTCTCTCTCTATCTCTCTCTCTCTCTCTCCTCCCCTCGCTCCGTCCTCGACTCTCTCTCTCTCTCTCTCTCTGATCTCTCTCTCTCCTCGCCAATCTCTCTCTCTCGTTCACAGCTCTCCCCCCACGCACGTGACGACTATGGAAAAACTTGTCGGCGATCATATTGATAGTTACGTCGGTGTTCAGTTGGACCAATTCTTTCCGTGATGTGGTTTCTTCAGCGCGATGTCGTTTTTCTGTCATGTATCGCCTGTTTATTATTCTTGACATTTATTTCATCAACAGCCCATGTCCCAACCGTGCTCTCCCCATGAGAATGGGCTTTGTCAGCTTATCTCAGTAAATCATTCATTTCATTCATTCATTCATTCATTCATTCATTCATTCATTCATTCATTCACTCGTTCATTCTCTCTCTCTCTCTCTCTCTCTCTCTCTCTCTCTCTCTCTCTCTCTCTCTCTCTCTCCCCCCCCTCTCTCTCTCTCTCTCTCCTCTCTCTTTCCCAACCAACATCCCCCCCCCCCCCCCCCCCCCTCAGCTAAATTGACATTCTGGCATGATTTTGCGAAGTAAAGGAAAGTGGTTCTACTCGTATAAAGATTTCTCATTCAGATGAAAAAAAAATCAATTATTACAAACTAATGACATGGAATATTTCTCGCCCCCCCCCCCTCCCCAAATGTAAACCAAAGGCTCTGGGTTTCAATGCTAATAGATGACTGTACCCTCGCACGTCAAAGGAATGAATGGCCATCCATGCCCAAGGTGCTGATACGTTGTTGATGTAGATGGTGCATCTCATTTCAAGTCCCCACCGACCGCAAAGAAAGCTCTGCTGACAAGACTGTAGCCTGGGATCCTCTTCAGAAGGCACGTAGACCTCATGTGCAAAAAGACTGACCGTGTCTGGAGTTGTGCTGTCTTTGACTATCAGCGGAACAGCAACTAGCGAGGCTATGAGATGCACATGGCAGTTGCTCGACGGTGACGTCGTTCGCCGGTGGGCCTTGCAGTCATGAAATATGGGTTGGTGCACCCATTGGGTCGCTCCCATGGATGCTTTGATGCGTCACATCTCATGGCAATTACACAATGGCGTTTGCCAGGGAGCAATCATAAGTCCCTTAACATATTAATGGAATGCCCTGTGCATTTCATTTTAGCATTATTACTATCATGGCAGAAAGAGTATCACTTTAGCTTTATCATTATTATGGCCCAGCTAATTATCACACAGATAAGACAAAAAACCTTTGCCGTGAACAAAGGCAACAGTAATGGCATGCTAACTCATCCAGTGGCATTCTTACGATCAACTATACACCTACCATCTATCACCTTTCCCGGAGTCTTGAGAACTGCTGGGGTGCCACAGGAGACTTGGCAACCAGCTTCCTCCACTCCTCCCCGGTTTTCTCAGATGCTTTGAGGCAGTTGCTGAATGTGAGGCCAGTCCATGCACTGATGTATACCCCCCCATC
>JADBJO010003873.1:165934-175934 GCA_016801955.1 Conus betulinus | reverse complement strand
AGAGGGAAGGGGATGAGAGGATCTGAGGGCTCTTGGGATGGATTTTTTTCTGCTTTTTTTTTTCTTTCTCTTTTTACTTTTTCTTTGTTGTTGTTGTTGTTGGTTTTGGTGTCGTCTTTGTTCTAAAGGGAATCGTTTTGCAGATTGATATTGAAAGCAGCCACCATGTGTTGATCTCCTTTGTCCAGAAAAAATGTCCTGCCCTTGTCCGTGTTCTGCCTTGTGGATTGTTCAACCTCAGGTGATCAGCACTGAACTGCTGGTGGATGCTGGATAGTGTCGTCATCTTCTCCTGTGAGAAAAAAAAATGTGCATGTGTATGGGCAGTGGTGGGGTGGGTGGTGGGGGGGGGGGGGGGGGTGGGGGTGGGGGTGGAGGGGGAAGAGAGGAGAGGGAATGGAGCGATAGGAGAGGTGGGGTGGGGGAGGGTACCTTGGAGAGAAGGGAAAAGGGGGAGGGGGGGTGCTGGTGGGCTGGGGAGGGGGCATTACAAGGAGAGGAGGGGTTAGTGGGTCACTGGTGTTGCAAGACAGTTTCTGTCATGGTCGGTCTGTGCCTTTGTCTCTTTGTGTGGTCTATGTATGTATTCTGCAATGCAAATGTGTGTCCTCGCGATAATAAAAGCGCATACACACACACACACACACACACACACACACACACACACACTAGTGTGTGCTCACACGCATAGAGACAGACACATAGACAAGGTCTCACACACACACACACACACACACACACACACACACACACACACACACAACACTAGTGTGTGCTCACACGCATAGAGACAGAGACACACAGACAAGGTCTCACACACACACACACACACACACACACACACACACACACACACACACACAGGTCGAGGGGAGGGGAGGGGGGGTATGGAATGAGCGGGAAGGGGGTGTGGTGGAACTTTGGTGATTTCCAACAAACTGTTGCGAGACGCACTATATGGTGCTAAAGCTATTATTGTAACCGAGCTCCCGTTAAGGAAAAAAAATTACTTTCGAGAATCCTCCCTGTAATTTTTTTTTGTCTCTCCAGACCATAGAACCTTTTTCTTTCTTGTTTTCAAGACACACAGAGTTACAGAGTCCTATGCCCAAACATAAAAAGGCCACTGACAACTGAACTCCGCTATCCAGGATAACAACTTGGACAGACGCTTCAAACAACGTTTGAGGACGTTATACCGACTTTTGCTTTTAGTCGGTGACTGAGAAGATCGGTTTTTAACCTTTTTCCTTCTCCACGCCACTCCTTCGAAGCGCCCCCTCCCCCCCTCCCTCCCTCCTCCCCCCCCCCCCCCCCCCCCCCCCACACACACCACACACACACTCCACACTCCCAGCCCTGTTCCATACCAAAGGATTTTAAACTTATCTCACAGGCTTTTTCTTCCTTTGGCGACTATAGCACGGTCGGCAGGGGGAAAAAAAGCGTCAGCGGGCACTTCTGCATGTACAAAGGTAAACGACATTGGAAACGAAGTCTTGGACGAGTGAGGTTAAGAAGGGAGAAGTTTGTTGAAGCATCTGTGGCACTGTATGCTAAGCTTATGCTAGGTTAAGAGAGAGAGAGAGAGAGAGAGGGAGGAGGGAGGGAGAGAGAGACAGACAGACAGACAGACAGACAGACAGACAGACAGGTAGACAGACAGACAGACGGATGGAAAGAAATAAGAAAAAATGGTCAGTAGTGATGATTTTTTTTTTTGCGTCAAGTGTGTGTGTGTGTGTGTGTGTGTGTGTGTGTGTGGTGTGTGTGTGTGTGTGTGTGTGTGTGTGTGTGTGTGTGTTTGAATATGCTTTCAGTGCGAGTACACAAGTTTGTGGTTCAGAGAGACAAAGGCCACAATGTCATAAAAAGAGACAGAGACACAGACCCCTACCAAGACAGAGACGGTGACCCCCTTCCCGTCTCCTCTTTCTATTGCTTCCTTCCGTACTCCCTCCCCCAACCCCTCTAGCATACCTCCAATTTTTTTCTTCCCTCCGCGATAACCTCTCCCTTTTCCTCTGTCCCCTACCACCCTCCCCACCATCCTCTTCCACCCCCACCCCACTCCACCCCCACCCCACCCCCCCCCCCCCCACCCCCCCACCGTTCCCTCACTGTCCATGCACACGCACACTTTTTAATTTTTTTTTTCTCACGGCAAAAGATGATGACAGATTCCTGCATCAACATTGTTAAGGCTGATGACCTGAGGGAGAACAATTCACAAGGCAAACCACGACAGGGGCAGGAGATTTTTCTGGACAAGGGAGATCAACACACAGTGAGCTGCTTTTCATGGCAATCCGCAAACGACCCCCCTTAGAAACACGGACGACAACGACCAAACAAGCAAACAAACAAAACAAACGAACATACACACACATAACCCACCAACACTCTCCATCCCGAGTGCCCCCTAATCTTCTCCCTCCCTTCTTTCCCTTTTTCCCCCATCCTTTCTTCCTTTTCCCTCTCCCTTCCCAGTCTCCAGCCCGCTCTCCCTCCCCGCCCCCACACCCCACACCCCTTCTCCTCCCGATGTGATTTCTGGGTAGTGGGGGTCAACAATGGGGCCGGCATCACAACCCCCCACCCTGCCATTCTTTGTAAAGAAAGGCAGCATGTAAAGGGTTAAATTGAACACTTTTTTTTTGGTCTTTGTTTGTTTGTTTGTTTTTCTTTTTAGGAAGGAAAGTCATACAATGCATTGTTAACATCTTTTTTTTTCTTTCTCATCACCAGCACCGCCCGCCTTATTTCTTTTATCATTTTTTCAACCCTCAAATTTTCAAATCTTAATGTGTTGAGGGAATTCATTTTCCTCTCTCTCTCTCTCTCTCTCTCTCTCTCTCTCTCTCTCTCTCTCTCTCTCTCTCTCTCTCTCTCTCTCTCTCCTTTTTGTGATGCTTCTTCTGGCGTTCATCCTGTCTTTCCAAATCGTAACAAACTTCCTCTTAAATCCTTATTGCTTTAGTAACTGGCGCTCAGGAGGTGATGTTCCCTCCCTGATCTGTCGATTGGTTTGTCTGTCAGGATAATTAAGCTAAAAAACTAATCCACCGATCTACAGGACAGTCAGTCGGTAAAAGGATGGACAATGGCCCGAGAGCAAAGTCGGTAACTTGTGGTGCGGATCTGTGTTGAAGATCCCGGTCCGAAGGCAGATTTACTATCCGTTTGTTTCTGGCTGAAGTCTGCGATCTCCCTTCCCGTTCGTTTGTTTATTGGTTGGTTTTATGTGATAGTACGGAAGGAGTTTGTGTGCACGGACTGACAGAAACCGAAGTGAGTCTCTCTCCTTTTCTATTGCCATCTCTTTGTGTCCCTGTCTCTCTCTCTCTCTCTCTCTCTCTCTCTCTCTCTCTCTCTCTCTCTCTCTCTCTCTTTTTGCGTCTCTCTCTGTGTCCCTGTCTCTCTCCCTCACTTTAACCCTCCATCCCGCCTCCCCAACCCCCACCCCTCTGTGATTGTTTGAAGGGGAGTTGGGGTGTGCGCTTAATAAACAAAATTACATACACACACGTGCGC
This sequence comes from Conus betulinus, assembly GCA_016801955.1. Lineage (NCBI taxonomy): Eukaryota > Metazoa > Mollusca > Gastropoda > Neogastropoda > Conidae > Conus > Conus betulinus. The sequence goes on along the minus strand of JADBJO010003873.1, from coordinate 172,400 downwards.
GCGCGCGCTCACACACTTACATACACAGAGGCACACACGCACACACACATACACACTCACACTCACACACACACACACACACACACACACACACACACACACACACACAGAGGCACACACACACACACACACACACACACACACACACACACACACACGTGCCAACCTCCGCCGGCTCCTGCCCAGCCCCCACACACTCACATTTTACTCCCACTCATACCTACCCCCTCTGCCCCCACCTCCACCCCACCTTCCCACCTGCACACACAAACACACACACAATTCTGCTGTTGTGGAATACACCTCCGTCCTGAAGACAAGTCGTGGAGGCGGGAATGAACCCCTTTCCCCCATATCTCCATCGTCATGTCATTCCCATCCAGACAATTGGGCCACATTTGTGTCTGCCATACCCTTGAAACACCCCCCCCCCCCCCCCCTCCTCCTCCTCCTCCTTGGCTCTGCTTTTGATGTCAATTGTCCTGGTAATGTGTGATGCGGAAATAAGCAAGCAAAGAACCTCGCAACCTTGTCACAGGAATGGGAAGACACTGGGGAACAGTGGAGTGTCATCGCTTTTAATACTCACAATCCCTCCTTCCAAGAACATAATGTCTTCACAGCTCCTTCGTTCTAACCCCTTTTTATCTCTCTCTTTCTCTCTGTCTGTCTGTCTGTCTGTCTGTCTGTCTGTCTCCTCTCTCTCTCTCTCTCTCTCTCTCTCTCTCTCTCTCCCTCTCTCTCTCTCTCTGTGCACGCGTGCGTGTACACACACACACACACACACACACACACACACACACACACACACACACACAGAGGCACACACACACACACACACACACACACACACACACACACACACACACACACACACACACACACACACACACACACACACAACACACACACGCACACACATTCTCCCTGATCAATCACCATTCATCTTTCAATCCCCAGCCCTTTTTCCCTTTCTAATCGCACAGTAGATAGGAATGATGAAGAATACATCGCTTGACCCCGGATCTCCATACAGCTGGAATGGATCCATGTCGAATCATGATCATAATTAACCCAGCAATCGTTTGAACCGGAAGAGACTAGTGTAACATCGCATGAATCGTTCACAAGGAATCGTTCAAACTGTTCGTTAGGACGATAGGGGCCGGAATAGCTCAGTTGGTAGAGAGCCAGACTCGTAGTCCAAGGGTTGCGGGTTCTAATCTCCGCCGGGCCATTTCGGTACAGGGGGATTTTTCCTTCGGAGTTAACATTAGTTCTGACTCCATTTCCCATACAGTCCTTCGAATGAGACTATAAACCGAGGTTCCGTGTGTGAACGCACGCATACCATCTTGCACACACGTAAAATCCCATCACCAGCTTTCAGAAGAGAAGGCCAGTTTGGCCGTTGGTATGGATGACACGTTACACATAGCATGCACCTTCCTGAAGATGGAGTATGGCTGTCTTCGTGGCGGGATTAGAAAAAAAAAAACGGTCATACACACAGAACTCCACTCCCTTTGTTGGGTAGTTGGGATTAAACCTTGTCTGTCCATATATGGAGTGTCTGCAGGAGTATCAGCCTGCGTACGCAAAAGAAAAGAAAGAAAAGTTAGGACGATAACAGTCAGATCCCAAGCAGCCTTGAACTTATGTGAAATAAAACGAAAGCGGAAGAAACATCAACATATAGAGCCACGGCATTATAGATACAACTGGAAAGAGGATAAAGACGACTTAGTTAAGGGACACATCAACAGATACACTGACAAGCAGACGACTTAGTTAAAGGGACACATCAACAGACACACTGACAGGCAGACGACTTAGTTAAGGGACACATCAACAGACACACTGACAGGCAGACGATGTGTTAGGGGATACATCAACAGATACACTGACAGGAAGACGATGCTCCGTAGCAGGAAGAAGAAAGGTCACAAGTGTCTGGTTGTGCGGTAAACAAGACGCTGTCATGTTCCGGATTTTTTTTAACACTTGTACGCCGAAATTAAATCGAATTAAGACACCGTATCCGGGTAGGTTACACAATTGACCTATGGAACCCGTTTTTTTTTTTTTTTTTTTTTTTTTTTTCCTGTTTGATGCTTGGTTGATATTTCCATCGACGTTTCCCTGTCAATAACGACCAGATCATGTGTGTGTGTGTGTGTGTGTGTGTGTGTGTGTGTGTGTGTGTGTGCACCTTTTTACACATGAAGCACACTTCTGATCCGAGTGAGAGACCATCGTTTTGTACATGGTCCTCGATGAAAGTGATCCTTGGGTCAGTTTCCAGATAAGACGTAGTTTTTAAGTCCACTTCTCAAAAAAGCAGCTTTTTGAATCTCTTAGTATTCATCTCCTGAGGGGTGTCTTATATCAACTGTAATGTGAAAGGCAATGCTGTCAGTTGTCCATGTCAGACCTGAAGGGTTCACGTGATTGCATATGTTATGCGTGGACGGGCCAAACCGTGTCTTTATTCAGTGCGCTGTGGTGCTGTCCCATGTTTCAAGGTTTAACTGGTTGATTTGTAGTGTTTTGTTTGTCTCTTTGCCTTGTTCGTCCTCATCCCGCGTTCCTCCGTTCTTCTTCTCCTTTTCACACACAAATAGAAATATCAGAATGTACATGCGCGCGCGCGCGCGCGCGTACACACACACACACACACACACACACACCACACCACACACACACACACACACACACACACACACACACACACACACACATACACATGCACGCACGCATGCACATATGAAGACACATGCAGCCACATACACACACGCACGTGCGCACACGCACAGAGCACAGAGAGAGAGAGAGAGAGAGAGAGAGAGAGAGAGAGAGAGAGAGGGAGGGAGGGAGGGAGGGGAGGGAGGGACTCAGTGTAAAGGGACAGCGAAGACAAGGTGGAGACAGTGGGAAGGGGAGTGGAAGGAGTGAAAAAGCGTGGGGAACTGAAGAGTGGAGAGGACGGGGGGGGGGGGGGGGGGGGGGGGGGGGGGGAGGGGGGAAGGAGGTTTTTGAAGTATGTGAAAAGTTTTCCGCTCTTAATCCATCTTTATTGTTACGCTTAGTGTCGCTCGGTCAGGTTCTTTCTCTCTGTGTTGGAAGTTCATCATGGGGGCATAGCACCGTCGTTTCAGCTTAGCGGTCATGACGGATGAAGTGTTCTCCCCTTGCTAAAATCCTTCTTCATACTTTGACCTGACGTCAGCGGCCAGCACAGCATGGCTGAGAGTGACGTCCCTTAGAAGATCTCTTGCAGAAGGGGTAGGAGATTGGAGCGGAATGGTTGAGGTTTTGAGGGAAACTTGGGACAAATTCAGCTGAGTCTTTTTTTTTTTAACAAGCGATGCATTACTTTTTTTTCTCCAGTAGTTGGCTGGATTGAATACTGCGATAATATCAACCGTCATATCGAAGAAGAAGAAGAAGAAGAAGAAGAAGAAGAAGAAAGAAGAAGAAGAAGAGAGAGAGAGAGAGAGAGAGAGAGGAGGGAGAGAGAGAGAGAGAGAGAGAGAGAGAGAGAGAGAGATCTTTGGGAGCGTGGGTTAGGAGTGGGGTGGCACAGGATCAGACAAAGAGATAACAGCAAACAAAAATTACTTACCACACATAAAATCAGGTACTAAAAGCTCTAAGATACTTCAAAACCAGGTCAACATGGATTTAGATCCTCATGCTGGTTTTTTTTTTTTTTTACTGGCCGCGTCAGTGCCACAATTCACGACAAACCCATACCGCAGGTCGATAGAATACCACCCTCCTCCTCAAATACGTCTTACTATCATCACTTTCTTTAAGCAGACTGGCAGTATCGACATTTACCACCCTGTCGTCTTCTGCTTGGAACACAGATGAAGCAGCTTTCAAAAACAAGCACACTCATACTTACACTGAAATTTGAGAAATCTGTTTTTTTTTTTTTTTTTTCTTTCTGTGATATAAGTCCAAGAGTTCACGTGGAAAAAATGTTGGCATTGCCCAAAATGATGTGAAAAGTTTGACCGTCAAAACAAATCTCTAACTGACATAGGCTTATCAGCAACAAAATGCCATCTGGCAAAATGTCATGGCTGGCATAAAGCTCAACCAGTCAGCAGGTAGGAGCCAGAGTTCAGAGTTGAAAGATCGGCAAATGGAAGGCAGAAAGTCATTGAAAACAGTTTCCACAGGAGTGGCTCAGGTCGACGAAAATGTCGGGCCCGGATAAAGCCGAGGGAGCGTTTGTTTGCCTCAGCGAAATATATGTATGGCGACTGGATCCTGGTCTCCATTTAAAGCGAGGAGACCAAGCAGTTGCAAAACATTTTAGACAAGAAAGCATATTGTTTCCTCCACTCCTTACGTTCTAAGTCTGTCCAGCCGGAGGTCTGCAGTGGTCATTCTGTCCGGTTTTAGTGCCACTTAACGGCACAAAAGTGGTACTTTTCCAGCTCCCATCAGTGTTGACAGATTCTGCTCTTATACGTTATTCTTTCCGCAGTTTTGCCGTCTCTTTCTCATTCGTCCAAAGCTTCCTAAAGTATCGATCCGATCGATAGTCCCCAATTGTAGCCCATGGTTCCAGTGCTGTCATTCAGTCTAGTGCGGGTCACCTTCAATACCTGTGATTGTTGTCATTCTCATTCAGGGCAGCAAGTTCACGTGGTGCTGGAATTCAGATTCAGATTGATAACGTTTTCCTGATTGCCTATTCTGGATTTTTCTTTTTTCTTTTTTTTTTCTTTTGCAAACGGAGGGGGACTGAAGGGGAGGGGCAGGCAGAGGTGCCGGTGTGAAACAAATTTCAATACGAAGCAAGGCATTTTTTTTATTAAAAGAATTAAAAGAAAAGTTGGGCCAGACCGTCAGAGGGAAGTGAACACATAAATGAACAAAACAGAAAACAACGCGTTTTCAACTCTGAAACTTTAACAAACGCGGAAAACAAAACAAAAAACAAACGAACCAAAAAATCATCGGAAGCTCAGGGAATGAACAATATGTGAAGAGCCAGCATTCTTCCTCACAATATGCACACACAGAGATATACACAGAACTAACTGAAAGAGCGGCTCTGTAGGGGAAAAAAAGACCAAAAAATAACTGTCGAAAAAAATGTCTAAGGAGCGACAGGACAGAAACCGATCTCTGTTGTTAGATTAAACTTCAGCAAGCACTTACATTGAACACCACGTACAGTAAAGGATATGAAATTAAATATACGCCCCCATCACCATCCGCCCCCCCCCCCCCCCCCCCCCCCCCCCCCCCCCCCCCCCCCCCCCCCCCCCCCCCAAGCAAATAATGACGGTAATGACGGTAGTAAACAAATAAATAACTATATAACATGAAAAAAAAAAATCATTCTCCAAAAACCACGTTGAGTACAATGAAAACTTCTATCAAAATAAAAGTACTCCCTCCCTCCCTCCCTCCCTCTCTCTCTCCTTCTCTGTTTTTTTTCCTTGTACATTTATCACACACACACACACACACACACCACACACACACACACACACACACACACACACACACACACACACACACACCACACACACACGCACGCACACTCACTCACTCACACTCACACACACTCACACCACACATGGGGGTGAGGGTGCGTAGGCGCGCGCGTGTGTTGCCATACTCAGATCACTCACTGTATTAGAATTATCCTTTCTGCTGTGTGTTCATTTCTTATCCTGACCCCACTCCTTACCTTTGTCCACCAGTTCCTCTCATATGCATTCAAAGGATAAAAAAAGAGAAAAGAACAAGAAGATAGAAATAAGGAAAAGAAGGAAGGGCTTACAGAAAGGAAGGGCTGGAATCTGGGAATGAAAAAAAGAGATGGATGAAGAAACTCAGCTTTTTGCCCCCACCTCCCCGTCACCTTCCTGTTTCTCCCCCACCCCGCCCCCTCCCTCACCCCACTCCCAGTCAAGTAAAAGTTAAATCTTAAACTTTAAGTGCTTTTCTTCCTGCCAACAGCTACAGTCAGTGGCTGTTATATAATTGTTGATCTCTCAGTCTCTGTCTCTCTCTCTCTCTCTGTCTCTCCGTCTCTCTGTCTCTCTCTCTCTCTCTCTCTCTCTCTCTCTCTCTCTCACACACACATACACACACACACTCACACACACACACACACACACACACACACACACACACACACACACACACACACACACACACACACACACGCACGCACGCGCGCGTGCGCACACTCGCACAGACACACAACCACCACCACCACCACAACAACAACTGCAGTCACTGGTCGATACACAGCTCTCTCTCTCTCTCTCTCTCTCTCTCTCTCTCTCTCTCTCTCTCTCTCTCTCTCTCTAAGACAGAATGTTCAGTTATACCCCCTAACAATGCAGTTATTCCAACGATTTTAGGCCGTCATTATTGATGGCGTTTGGAAGTGAGTACATTCAGAAACGTTACTGCATAGTTACGTAAA
>JADBJO010003873.1:155934-160934 GCA_016801955.1 Conus betulinus | reverse complement strand
AAAACAGAAGACACCGAAAACCAAAAACATATTAGTTCAAGACGTGTGGACACACTGAAACGGAACAACCCCATATCTGAAAAAAAAAAAAAAAGCCATCAGCACAATCTGGAAATGTCAGTTTAGTGTCTTTGATAGCGGGAGAGCCCCCATGCAACAGCCAGGCGTTCACTGCATTTTTTTTTTTGGTGGCATAGTCTTGCCTTGTGGTCACCACCTAGTTCTTCCCAGATGTGTTCTGCAGGGGAAAGGTCGGCAGAGTGAGCTGGCCATTAGCGTGCGGATCTGCTGCTGAATGTCATCGAAGACCAGTCTGGCATGAGGACACCTTGCATTGTCGTCTTGAAGAATGGCGTGCGGCCCAATCGCTTGAAGATTCGGAACAGGAACGGTTGCAAGATTCTGTCTCTGTACCGCAAGCCTGTGAGAAGTCCACAAATGCGTTGAAGAGGGGTTTGGTAATGAAGACCGGGTACCTCCCCGACCAACAGTGAAGAGGGGTTTGGTGATGAAGGCCTCCCCGACCAACAGTGAAGGGGGGGTTTGGTGATGGAGGCCACTACCTCCCCGACCAACAGTGAAGAGGGGTTTGGTGATGGAGGCCACTACCTCCCCGACCAACAGTGAAGAGGGGTTTGGTGATGGAGGCCACTACCTCCCCGACCAACAGTGAAGAGGGGTTTGGTGATGAAGGCCTCCCCGACCAACAGTGAAGAGGGGTTTTGGTGATGAAGGCCTCCCCGACCAACAGTGAAGAGGGGTTTGGTGATGAAGGCCGGTACCTCCCCGACCAACAGTGAAGGGGGGTTTGGTGATGAAGGCCGGGTACCTCCCCGACCTACAGCAGACACGCCTCCAGTTCGGTCACACGCTTCAGGATAACTCCGTCAACAAATCCTTCATCCGCTGGTCTCCACTCTCTCACTAGTCACTGCTGAACGACAAGGTGAAATCGAGATTCTCTGGCGATGAACAGGACTCCTGACCATTGTTGTCTTGTCCAGTGCTGATGTGCTGTGCCCCAAGCTGTGCGGACGGTTCTGCAGGTGCGAGAAGAAGACATGGACAAACTGCTGGTCTCCTGCCATGCCAGTTGGCCTCGGTTGTGCATGGTCTGGTTGGTCAGGCTCAAAAGTGCTGCTGCAGCCTTCAGATCAGTTGGCATGTCACTGGAAGCGGAGAATGGGCAACATGTGGCATTCATCACGATTGGTCTTGTCATGTGGAGTCGACCCGATCTCGTTCGGGGACCTCTCCAATCTGCTCCCTGGACATGAAACGTGTCTGTTGTCTTTGGGTGACAGCGAGAAACGTCGAGCCCTCTGTCAATGTTTCTCACTCCTACGCCTTTCTGGATCCAGGTCCCCCCCCCCCCCCCCCCCCCCCCCCCCCCCCATCCCCCCCCCCCCCCCCCCCCCCCCCCCCTTTCGCTTCCCGCCACCTTCGCTCCATTCCGTGCGCTTCTGCAAGTTTTGTCCCTGGTGGCATGGTCGCTTTGCTGAGCATTACACTGCTGTTAATGTATCTGCCAGTAGTAGAACACTCTAGTGAACTGTTGGCGGTGGGGGTTCACCGTCCCCTTCCAACACTCAAAGCCCACTTACTTTGCTTCTTTCACTGAAAATGCATGAGCGCAGCCGCTATTTCAAGAGAAACTTTTTTTTTTTTCTTTTGCCGGTGTGAGTGGGTCAATCGTCATCATATCGAGACCACAGAAATATTAGCTATTCATACTGGCAGTTTGAAATTGATTTCATGCATTTATATCCTCCTCCTCCTCCTCATTATTATTATCATTAGTATTACCATAAATGTCTATAGAGCCTTCTTCGGTTAAGAACGTATCCCCTGACCTCAGGAGGGCCCTTAACTCGCTATGCCTTGTATACATGCACGTAGCAATTGGCGGACAAAAAAACGCACATCTTCTTGAGTTGCTCCAGGCTACATTGACAAGGACGTGAAGGACAGATGTTTATTTCACATGCTTCTGGGCGCCGAATTGTTCCAGTCTTGATTTGTTTTGTTTTGTTTTCCAGAGGTGAATGAGCTATGACAAAGAAATGGTCCCTTAGTTCACGGATACACCTGTTTTGATTTTTTCCCTTTAGATGCAATGCCTCTTCTCCTGCTATAAGTGTGCTTGATCAGGAGTGACTTACATTTTTATCACCTTGATTATTACAGAAGATTACTCCCGTTTTTTTTTTTGTTGTTTGTTGTCACACCCCACCCCCTCTTGTCACAAGATTGGTGTGATCATGACAATGTTGAACTCACTCTCTCTGTCTCTGTCTGTCTGTCTGTCTGTCTGTCTGTCTGTCTGTCTGTCTGACTTGTTCACATGGTTTTTAATTTGTTATCCGTTCCTCAATTCAAACTGCACTTAGCGACCAACCTGTCCTGGGGATTGTGCTGCACAAAGCTTTCAGCCAGACTTAGGTTTTTGTTTTTATGGTTAGCTGTACCCCATCACTGTGAGAATGTGCAACTGGATTGTTCGCTTCCAAATAGTTATAATTGGGGGGGAAATGATGCTAAACTAGGGGGAAAAAACACTGTTGAAAAAAAGAAAGATATCAGAAAAGGGCACGTTTTTCTCGTGCTGAAATGGCCATGAGATGAAGGCATAAAGAAATAGCTCCCCCCACTCCCATGGCCCAACCTCACCTCGACTTTCATCTCTCAGAGTATGGCAAGAGGCATATCCCTCACTGCACCTAATCACCTTGCCTATTGTCACCCCAAAAAAACAAACAACACCAGGAGAAAAAAAAAAAGGAGGCCGTAAAGCAGAATTCCATTAGGATTTGAAAGGATGAAGAAAAAAACAACAACAACAACAACAACCCTGAAATAAAAATAAAACAGGAATATCAACAATACTGGGCTCGAAATACGGAGGAGTTGCGATGTGACAACGAAACAGGTAATAGGAAACATCATCCAAAAAAAAAAAAAAATCCAAACCTGTTAAAATTCAAAACTTTAGCATGCAGCTCTCTCTCTCTCTCTCTCTCTCTCTCTCTCTCTCTCTCTCTCTCTCTCTCTCTCTCTCTCAAGAATTACAGGCAGCGCTTGTTGCGCCATTGTTAAGGTTGGCTCCAAGGGTGCCATCAGGAGGGGGGGGGGGGGGGGGGGGGGGGGGGGGAGGAGAGGGAGAGAGGGCAGGGGCATTGAGAATGGTCGTTTTATTGTGAAAGATCATTTGCAGACCTCCATCAAACACGCTGATCGTGTTCCCATGCCCATCGTCGATTGGTTGCGGGCAGATGATCAGTTGTTGCGGCAGATGTGTAATCATCTTGTGTTGTTGCAGAAGATGTGTAATCATCTTGTGTTGTTGCGGAAGATGTGTAATCATCTTGTGTTGTTGCAGAAATGTGTAATCATCTTGTGTTGTTGCGGCAGATGTGTAATCATCTTGTGTTGTTGCAGAAGATGTGTAATCATCTTGTGTTGTTGCGGAAGATGTGTAATCATCTTGTGTTGTTGCGGAAGATGTGTAATCATCGTGTGTTGTTGCGGAAGATGTGTAAATCATCTTGTGTTGTTGCGGAAGATGTGTAATCATCGTGTGTTGTTGCGGAAGATGTGTAATCATCGTGTGTTGTTGCGGAAGATGTGTAATCATCTTGTGTTGTTGCGGAAGATGTGTAATCATCTTGTGTTGTTGCGGAAGATGTGTATCATCTTGTGTTGTTGCGGAAGATGTGTGATCATATTGTGTTGTTGCGGAAGATGTGTAATCATCTTGTGTTGTTGCGGAAGATGTGTGATCATATTGTGTTGTTGCGGAAGATGTGTAATCATCTTGTGTTGTTGCGGAAGATGTGTGATCATCTTGTGTTGTAGCGGAAGATGTGTATCATCTTGTGTTGTTGTGGAAGATATGTAATCATATTGTGTTGTTGCGGAAGATGTGTAATCATCTTGTGTGTTGCGGAAGATGTGTAATCATCCTGTGTTGTAGCGGAAGATGTGTAATCATCTTGTGTTGTAGCAGAAGATGTGTAATCATATTGTGTTGTTGCGGAAGATGTGTAATCATCTTGTGTTGTTGTGGAAGATATGTAATCATCTTGTGTAGTAGCGGAAGATGTGTAATCATCTTGTGTTGGACGAGTATGATTAACTTTTGTCTTGGGGGAAAGAGGAGGGGGGTGGGGGGGATCGGTGAGAGGGAGAGCGGAAGGGTGAGGAAAATGAGCGGTGGGTGGGATGGGGGCCTCGGGGGGGAAAAAAAAAAGAGGAATGGTGGAAAGGACAGGCGAGGAGAAAGAGAGGGGAAGGAAGGCAGAATGCAGGGTATGTGGTGATTTGAGCCTCAATGGCGGAAAGGATGGGCGAGGGGTGATTTGAGCCTCTCTGTTTCTCTGTGTCTGCCTGCATGTCTGTTTACCTGTCTGTCTGCCAATCTCTCTGTCTGTCTGCATCCCCTCCCCCTCACATGCACAAACACACACACACACACACACACACACACACACACACACACACACACACACACACACACACACACACACACACACACACACACACACACACACACACACACACACACACACACACACACACACACACACACACACACACACACACACACACACATATACATACATACGTACTTACGTAAAGACATACATGCATACGTGCATACATGCATACACGCATACATATATACATACATGCATGCATAGATGCATAAATACATGGTATCATGAAACACACAACGAACTAGAAAACAAACTGTTTTAAAGGCTGCTGCAGAATATCGTTTTATTTGTTTCTTCTTTCTTTCCCATATTTCACACGCTTTTTGGTAGGGCTTGCCAAGGTCCGTCAACCAAAAATTTTATGGGGGAAACATTGACGTATGGACGAGTTATTAAAAAAAAAAACATAAGGTCTATCAGTTCATGTTGCAAAAAGAGGCTGTAGGGACTCCCTGTTTCATTCTTAATTTCTACAGACCCTCAGTCTGGGAGCCATGAGTTGTG
>JADBJO010003873.1:143434-145934 GCA_016801955.1 Conus betulinus | reverse complement strand
GACATGTGCATGTCTCTGTGTGTATGTGTGGACAAGAGGGGTGGGGGTAAAGAGAGAGAGAGACAGACAGACAGACAGACAGAGAGTCCTCCAGCCAGCCAGTCAGAGACAGACAGACAAAGACAGTGAGAGAGAAAAGACAGAGACAGACAGAGAGAGAGAGTAGACATGTGCATGTCTCTGTGTGTTTGTGTGGACAAGAAGGATGGGGGTAAAGAGAGACAGAGAGAGACACAGAGAGAAACAGACAGAGACAGGGAGAGAGAGAGAGAGAGAGTAGACATGTGCATGTCTCTGTGTATATACGTGGACAAGAGGGGTGGGTGGGGGAGAGAGAGAGAGAGAGAGAGAGAGAGAGAGAGAGAGAGAGAGAGAGAGAGACAGACAGACAGACAGACAGACAGACAGACAGAGAGTCCTCCAGCCAGCCAGCGAGAGACAGACTGACAGAGAGACAGAGACAAAGAAATGGCGTGAAATCCATTCTGAAAATATGAGTCATCTGACGGATCTCAGCTAGCTTCCAACAAACACCTTGTAAATCACTCCACGCGTGTATGCATAAACATCTTGTTTTGTCCATCCGCCTGTCTGTCTGCCCGTCTGTCTATTTATCTGTGTGTGTGTGTGTGTGTGTGTGTGTGTGTGTGTGTGTGTGTGTGTGTGTGGTGTGTGTGTGTGTGTGTGTGTGTGTGTGTGGTGTGTGTGTGTGTGTGTGTGTGGGTGTGTGTGTGTGTGTGTGTGTGTGGTGTGTGTGTGTGTGTGTGTGTGTGTGTGTGTGTGTGTGAGTGTGTGTGTGTGTGTGTGTGTGTGTGTGTGAGTGTGTGTGTGTGTGTGTGTGTGTGTGTGTGTGTGTGTGTGTGTGTGTGTGTGTGTGTGTGTGTGTGTGTGTGTGTGTGTGTGTGTGTGTGTGTGTGTGTGTGGTGTGTGTGTGTTGTGTTGTGTTGTGTGTGTGTGTGTGTGTGTGTGTGTGTGTGTGTGTGTGTGTGTGTGTGTGTGTGTGTGTGTGTGTGTGTGTGTGTGTGTGTGTGGTGTGTGTGTGTGTGTGTGTGTGTGTGTGTGTGTGTGTGTGTGTGTGTGTGTGCATATCTCAGATACTGCGTGAAAAGGCAAAACGCTGCTGTTAACAACAGAGGTGTCAAAGATTTGAGCATCTGATTGTACGCATTTTAGGACTTCATTTGGATCAGATTGTTATCTGTAACTTTTGTTTAGAAAGTGCACTGTAATGTTTGGTTAGAGATTGCTCGCTGCTAGTTATAACACCAAGATATTTGTATCAGTCAACGTGGTCAACTACTTCATTTTCATCATTGTAGTACTTACTTGATTGTGTTTTCTGATGTCGCTTCTTAGTCTTTCAAATTTTTTTTTTTTTTCAAATATCATAACACCGGTTCACAAACCTGACAATTTCTTTTCGGACTTGTCGCCATCATCACACAACTGCATCTACAGACAGACTCGTGGGCGTTCAAGATGGCGGCCTGATCAGTTTGGATGGAAGGGAAGAAAAAGAAAAAAACAACAACAACAAAAAACGAAACAAAAACAAAACAAATCACCCTGCTAGAATGTCTGAGACCTCTCGTAGATGCTGTTGTTTAAAACGCGATTAAAAGGGTAAAAAGCAGAAGGCCAAGAAAGTTTGGACGCTTATTTTCTTTTTGTTGTCCGCACAAACTCTCTGTCTCTCTCTGTCTCTGTCTCTGTCTCTCTCTCTCGCTCTCTCTCTCTCTCTCTCTCTCTCTCTCTCTCTCTCTCGTGTGTGTGTGTGTGTGGTGTGTGTGTGTGTGTGTGTGTGTGTGATGAGAGAGAGAGAGAGAGAGAGAGAGAGAGAGAGAGAGAGAGAGAGAGAGAGAGAGAGAGAGAGATCAGTTTACTCGTCTCACCTGAAGGTTGATTAGCCTCAGGCTACACTCTCACGACCAGCCAGTGCCAGACCATTTTTTTTTTTCGGTAACTAGCACATACATGCATCTGCCTCCACAATGTTCTGCACATTGTGATCTCATTCCAGCTGCGCATCCCCGCCATCAGCTCACCTCTCCCCCCAATATCCCCCCCCCCCCCAAAAAAAAAAAAAAAAAGAGCAAAAACATTTACATACAAACTCGCATCTCCCGCTCCGTCTTACCAGAGCTTTACTAGTTCTTCGTCCTGTACAAAATCCTTCACAGCCAAATACACTATTAGATTTCTGCACCCCCTTTCCCTTTCCCTCTCTCTCCCCCACCCCCACCACCCCCACCCCCAAACCCTGTCCCAACTGCCTGTTTCCCACCCCCCACCCCCACCCCCACCCCACCCCCCACCTTCCTTACGCTTTATGCTTTGTTGTGCTGTTCAAAAGGGGTCCCAGGCCAATTGTTTGGCAAAGCGATAGTTTGGGAGCTCTAGAAAGGAATCCAGGGATTAAGCAATGTCACTTGTTGTTTGGTTTTTGCTTTTGGTTTTGATTTGGCAGAGACCAGACAGAGACACAGACAGAGATAGACAG
>JADBJO010003873.1:140000-142257 GCA_016801955.1 Conus betulinus | reverse complement strand
AGAGAGAAAGAGCACAGAGGAGAGTTAAAGTCCAGACAACAGCAGACAGGGGGAAAATAGAGAGACGAGAGTAGAGCGGAGGAAGACAGTACAGACAGACAGAGCGACAGATAAGAGAGACAGAGAGAGAGAGAGAGCAGACAGACAGATAGAGACAGAGAGAGAGAGACAGAGAGAGAGAGACAGACAGACAGAGATAGAGACAGAAGAGAGAGAGAGAGACAGAGGAAAAGCAAAACAGAGAACAAGACAGGGGGCAGTCGGACACAGTGCGTCAAACAGCCTAACACGGAGAACACCCAGGGCCTGTCTGTCACGCCCCCAGTGTCTGGAGGGAACGATGGACACAGACAAAATCAAACCTTTCTCGTTCAGGCCTCAGTCCTACCCTACCTTGAATTTCGGAATCGGAGTCTGGCAAGCATTGGGATGCTTTCAAATTAAACCATCCCTCCCCCACCCCCACCCCCACCCCCTCCCTGTTTCCCCGTGTCTTCTCATGTGCCCGCTCCCATATCCTCACCCACCCACCAACCCACACACGCGCGCACCCCCCCCCCCCCCCCCACACACACACACACACACGGCGCGCGCGCGCGCGCGCACACACACACACACACACCACACACACGCACACACACACACACACACACACACACACACACACACCCGGACGGGCGCTCGCGCGTACCTGCCCTTTGAACTGACGCTTCCGTTTGACACGACTATCATAATCTCCGCCGTAACAACCTGTTGAACCTCAACGTATTGGGTAGGACAAAAATTGTGCACGTACATCTAGTATCTATGTACAAGTGGCCTTGCCCAATGTCAGCCTTGAGTTCATTTCTTTAATTGAGGAGGCCGGCGGCGAAGCCTTGTACGTTTTTTTTCCCTTCAGTGTCAGATTTATTTTCAGACAAGAAGAGTAGGAGCATTAAGGTATTTGTCTGGACCTGAAAAGAGGTGGTTGGCAACCATCTGCGGTCTTTCCGTCTCGCACGTTCAGTCCGGAAAACCTGTTCTTAGTTGAACGAATTATTAGTTAATGGTAGATAGGCACTCAAGGTCTGACCAGCGCGTTGGGCTAATGCGTAGGTCAGACATCCGCTGAGTCGTAGCCACGAAACCCTCTTCTTCTGTTGTCTCAACTTTGTTGTTAATTCACTTATCCATCAGCTTCAAATCATGCGTAGTGTGGTCTCAAAACTTAAGCGAAGTGGTGTAGCGTATATAGGGACTAGTCCGCACGCAGTGACGACGCCTCCTTGATGAAACTGACTGAAACTCACGGCATGACCAGTTTGCGAACTTCCGATCACATCAATCGCCTCCCCCCCCCCCCCCCCCCCCCCCCCCACACACACACACACACACCCCCTTTCTATTTTCTTTTCTAATTGTACAGGGCAATCCACGATGTAATTCTCATACATCACTGTTCGGTCACGATCCTCAGGTGCTCGACGAAGACAGACCGTTAAACCAGAGCCGTGGTGTAGTGTCTAGTGTCGCGGATTCCCGGCTGGGAGCTCGTGGGTTCGATTCCCATCAGACCGATTCATTTCTGGGATTTTCTGCCTCGACCCGACTTCTACCCCGAGTTGACTTTATATGAGGTCAAAGGGGAGGATCAGGACCACACAGTCGAGTTTCATCCACTTGATGGATGCGTCTCTGAGAGTGGTGCTCAAAGTAAATGACCAACACCGCAGAGTTTGTATCTTTCGGGCCTGGTTAATGCGGGATGTCTTAGGAAAGTAAGTTTGGAGTCAGCCCTGTCATGCAGTCACAGACCGCTATGGAATTCCATAAGCATTATACCGGTATGGAATTCCATAAGCATTATACCGGTATGGAATTCCATAAGCATTACACCGGTATGGAATTCCATAAGCATTATACCGGTATGGAATGCCATAAGCATTATACCTATCATCCTCATCCTCAGTAATGAGTGCACCAAAAATAAAATTCTGTGGTTCTTCATGCCCTGCTCTTTTGATGACCTCAGTTTCGATTTTCTATCAGCTTCTATGCCTTTGGAAGAGCTTGTGTCAAGGTCAGTAGTCTCGGAAAGTTCAAATGATATTTCGTTAGACGAACATGTGTTTGTTCCTTTCGATAGAAGAGGGGGGGGGGGGGGGGGGGGGGGGGGGGGGGAGGAGTGCTCACTCAGGCTGACTCCGCAACTAAGCATTTGTCGTCAATCAATCTGGGCTTAGTAGGTGGTGTCCTGCGTAAGTTGCATCCGAAC
>JADBJO010003873.1:122500-125000 GCA_016801955.1 Conus betulinus | reverse complement strand
AGTGAAAGAGTGGAATGTATGCGTGTTTGTGTGTGTGTGTGTGTTTGTGTGTGCGCGCGCGCGCGCGTGTGTGCTCGTATAAGTACCTGACCTCTCCTCTTCCTCCTCCTCTCTCTCTCTCTCCGCCTCCTCTCTCTCTCTCTCTCTCTCAGGAGAGCTTAACGAGTCTTAGCAATTTTTAATTCTGATGTTTTTAACCTGTTAGTTTTTATTGTTTGTGTCCTGTTTTCTGTTTGTGCCTGGCAATATAGACATGTGCTGAGACCAGTTAAGCTCTCCTGTCCCACAAGGTCCTTGCTCAGACCGAAATATTGGACAAGAATCAAAAGCAGCGGTTTTGTGATTCCATTTTTTTCTTTATATATATATATATATATATATATTATAGATATATACATAAACAATAAATTCCAAAGGATAAGTCCGAGCACCCACTCCAGCAACTTACAGAGCAGCTAGGTGTCGCAATGACTGCAAGAATTATATATGTATAAGTACAAGAATAAAAGCAGGCACACCAGCCACACACTCTTCATGTTTAAAAAAAAAAAAAAAGCTCCTTATTTTCCCATATATAAAATCACCCCCCCCCCCCCCCCACCCCACACACACACACACACACCACTTGGGGTGTGCATGGGGGAGGGGGCATGAGGAAATCCTTAGATAATCTGACATTCCCCCCTAAAAACTTTCATTTTCTAAATAATTTTTGGAGTTATGGGTTAAAATTACATAGTCACGAGAACCCGCAAAACATCAGCAATGGCACACGGAAAGTCATAGACGCTGCCACATAATCCCAGTAAAGGGGTTAAGCTAAACCATTAGTACAACTCCACTCACATCTTACACAATGCAAACTGTCATTCTAAATAATATACACTATACCTATATTACTTTTAAGAAGTTATAATAAAAACTACCAGTAAAACGGAGTTAAAAACATCTCAGCGTTTAAAAGCTTACCAGAACCCCTTGTTTCACATTGCACACTGGTGCTGAAGACAACCATCCACGGCTTGTCAAATTGTTGTGAACTACCTCTCCCTCTCTCTCCCCTCTCTCCTCTCTCTCTCTCTCTCTCTCTCCTCCTCTCCTCCTCTCTCGCCCTCTCTCTCTCTCTCTCTCTCTCTCTCTCTCTCTCTCTCTCTCCTCCCCCACCCTTTCCCCGCCCTCGCCCCATTTGTCTCCCCCGACCCCCCCCCCCTCCCTCTCCCTCCCCCCTCTCTTTCTTGATCTCTCTATCACACACACACACACACACACACACACACACACACACACACACACACACACACACACACACACACACATACACACACACACTCCCACATACCCCACACACCATACTCACCCACACTCACCCCACATCCCCACACCCACACAAAAACTCATTCACCTTCGCCACATCCAATTTAAGCCCAAACTGGAATCATGGCTGGAAGAGAAGGGAAAAGGGGCAAGTGTGGAAGGAAGGAACAACCAGGGAGGGGAGTGGGGGGGGGGACGTACGTACTCAACCATTAGTAATTAAGAAAACATTCGTTGGTACTTTCAAAAAAAAAAAACAAGGGGGGGGGGTATTTTTAGAATTACAGTAAGCACAAAATATCATCTTTGTTCTAATAATAATAATTTAAAATGTATTTAAAAAGAAAAAAAAATACTATACATCCCATCTGGAGTCATCTCAGATTTTTCATAATGTAATACATTCTATCATACTCCCCCCCCCCCTCACCCCCTCCCCCCCCCCCACCCCACACCCCTCCCAGCAAGTGATAGGGACCATCTCAACTCCTCCACCCCTCCACTCACTCAGAACTGAATTCTCTTTTTCATAACTGAAGCAAAATCTTTCCTTTCATTCCCTCCTGTTGACAATGTGCCCAAATTAGCCTGCCAATACAGTTCTCTTTCTAGTAATTTTTTCTGTGGTCCACACATGCTCAATTGGTATAATGTTCAGGAACATAACATTCTGATCTTGAGGATGCTTTTCACTTGTCACATGTGATGCAACTGTACATTTTTTTAGTCTTACTAAGTTTAATATCACTTTATGATTCGCCCATCTCTTTTTTTCAAATGTACTGTTGACCCTACATAGAGGAAATCTTGATGTAATTTGCACTGAATGATATAAATGACATTAGGTGTGGTGCAGTTCAGATGAGACCTTATGTTCCACCTTCTCCCACCCCAGCGTGACTTGAAAGATGTAGTGTCTATGGAATGTACATAAAGATGTAGTGTCTATGGAATGTACATAAAAGATGTAGTGTCTATGGAATGTACATAAAAGATGTAGTGCTATGGAATGTACATAAAAGATGTAGTGTCTATGGAATGTACCACACGTGTCACACTTCTTGTCACATTTAAAAAATCCTCTACTATATATATATATATATATATAGATATATATATATATATATATATATATATATATATATATATATATATATATATTTGTTAAAAATAGGACAGCAAAAGG
>JADBJO010003873.1:115000-117500 GCA_016801955.1 Conus betulinus | reverse complement strand
TGTTGCTACTGTTGTTGCTGTTGTTGTTGTTGTTCGCTATCTCATCTCCTGTGCCATTTCACGTGCACCTAGCCCCACGTTGCTCATCTCGGCTCACCGTCCACAGCCACACCCTGGATTGTCCCGTCACAGCCACGGTACAGAGAAAACCCACAGGGAGTAGACAATGTCACGCCGTCATGAGGCAACCCACCGGAGGAGACACTGCACCGCTGCCGAGTCACTTCGATGGTGTTCAGTGGTGCCTGTTCTGATCCAACACGTGCAGGACACAACTGCCATCCTCTCGACTGACGACAACAATTACGTGGATGAGCGTCCTCCTCCGAAGGGTACCACTACCTACGTCCACCAATAGCCCCCATGAATCTGCCAACAGCGGCGATCTCCACACGAACTTGACCAAGGGTGTAGACGTGGTGAGGTCATCCAAAATGAGGTCACCGTGAAAGCAAGACATGAAGGATCACAGAATTTGATACTTTTTTTCTGCTGATCGATGAAGATGATGCTACGGAGTCTCATTCTGGTTTGAAACTGAATGAAAGGGCTGCACTGTCCGTATATGAATTGTCCCGGCGTCAACCAAGCCCGAGAGATGCAGACCGTACTTGGCTGGTCAGGAAATTTGAGCAGCATTCCCCGAGACGCAAGGAGATAAAACTCAACTGTGTGATCCCGGTTTTCCGCAACTGAGCCTATTCAAAATCAACCCTGGGTTAGAAACCAGCCGAAGAATAAAATCCCACATCACTCTGATGGGAATCAAATCCACGACCTCCCAGTCGGAGTTCTGCGCACCTAATAGCTGCTGGGCGCCAAGTGATAAGTTTCAAAATTTAATTGTCAACCACAAACCTGGCTGACTAGTTCGGATGATTACCCTAGTGAAGTACTATTCCTGTTGTTGTTGTTGTTAGGACAGGTGCGGCAGACAACACTTCGAGTGATCGATTGAAAAGAAAAGCTTGAGATGTGAATTGTGTCGGCAGTATGCAGATCTGTTTCTGCACAGGTCTGTTTTTGCTCAGGTCTGTTTCTGCATAAATCTGTTTCTGCACAGGTTTGTTTCTGCAAAGATTGGATCGCCATTGTGCCGCCCACCGCAATGTGAGGTCATTGTTGTCGCCCCCCTTGTACGTTCAGAATGACCGCTTGGATTCCTCTGAAATGGGGTTTTATTCAGCGGAACACTGCTGTAGAAGACCGCAACAAACCACCAGGGTCACGTCAGGGCAGCTTCATTCGGCCTTTGTTAGTCCCAGACTCTGGGGATAATACTTTTTGTTCATTGGCAGCAAAGAGGCTACCCCCCCCCCCCCCCCCCCCCCCCCCGCCCCCCTCCCCCTCCCCGGCAGGACCTGTCTTTTCCTGAATGCCCCCACCACCACCACCACCACCATCACCACCATCTTTAGTAAGAACATAGCAGACACGAGTATAATCGACGCGAGAATTCGCAAGGTGGCTGGCTTATCCTTGCGGTAAGGGACTCGTGAGGCGAGCAGAGTAAAGAAACGGAAGCAAGATACAAATTGAAAATAGCAACATGGCGACTCCTTCAAGCTCTTCTTATTGTTGGAAGGTAGGCGTTTCGCTGGTTTTATGAGCCGACCAGAGAATATGATTGCTTTCGTTCGCGCCAGTTACAGGACGTTACAAGTGTCGGGACATTTCCCCCGCTCATGCCAGACAGCACCAGGACAGATCTAGTTGCAAAGTGAGACGACTGCAGGCGGAAATCTAAACAAATCTTCAATAAATGTTAGCGAACTTCCAAGAGAAACGTAAACAAACGAGTCACAAGACAAAACACGACGCGTTTCGACCTCTTAGGTCTTCTTCATACAAGACTCAAACAAATAGGACAATGAAAATGGATTTTTTCACGCATCCCTCACACTCATTTCTTATTTTCATTGTCTTGTTTGTTTGTGTCTCTTGCCTGAAGAAGACCTAAGAGATCGAAACGCGTCGTGTTTTGTCTTGTGAGACTCGTTTGTCCACGTTTCTCTTGGCGGTTCGCTAACATTCGCTAACGTTTATTTAAGATTAGCTCCAGGACAGTTTAATAGCGAACTCTCGCCAGTATCTAGCCCCGCTCGCTGCTAGAAACGCCGGCACTTCGCTAAGCAAGCGAGAATTCTGGCAACCTTGCCGATAGGAAACGCTTTTCAGGTGCCCGCAGATCATTGCTCGATCGATTGGAAGGAAATCGATCTGCTTACTGTTGATATAATACACTTCTTAAGACACCTAGACCGTGAAACCAATATGTAACAGTGAGACAAAGTCTAATGAAAAAAAAAAAAAGAAAACTCTACATGAGTGACGAGGAGCGACTGGCATGCAGTTAGTAGGACTGAACTGGAGAGGGAGAAGGGAGGAATGTTCTTTTGCGTGTAAAAGAACATCTGGCACCAAGGGAACTGTCCCGGCAAAGTTCTGTCGTGAAGTTCTCTTACATGGGTGGCCATTATTTCACATACGTTGACAAAAC
>JADBJO010003873.1:95000-97500 GCA_016801955.1 Conus betulinus | reverse complement strand
CACACACACACACACACACACGCACACACACACACACACACACACACACACACACACACACACACACACACACACACACACACACACACACACACACACACACACACACACACACACACACACACACACACACACATGGTTGGCATTGTGATGTATCGACACAAAACAGTTTGAAATTAGAATGGTTCCTCATTTAAGATTTGGACTGAATCATTTTCCTCGTCACCTGCCAGAGGACACAGAGATGGAACAGGGTAACCACAACTATTCGTTTTCTTACACGCATGTGTCAAAAGAATTTCTGTTAGAGGCACCCATCATATTCTAAACATAGCGCGACAGTGTACATCTCACTCCCAACGCTGTCAATGACAAGAGCTGAGAATGAAAGGCACAGGGTAGAAGGGATAGAGGATTGCAGTGAAAGGTGTGTAGGGGCTCTCACTGCTATCCCCCCCCCTTCGCCTTCAACCCTTCCTCGACGCCGTTTTGAAAGAAAAAAAAAAAAGAAAAAATCCTCCAAATATGCCTACCAGAGAAGAACTAAGTCGAGCCACAAGTAAAAGATAAACCACTGGCGGGAAACAAGCGCCACAGATAAAGTAAGAGCAGATCATGACTTGACGGACAGACGCTTCCGAATTATCGTTCGTTGAACTTCTTTCCGTCAACAGATTATCGTCCCTTACCTCTGACGACTCGGCCACCGCCAGAGAAGAAAAACGCCATGAAGTGAGTAAATCCTCGCCCCTTGCCCCCACCTCCCAATCCTACGTCCCCATCTCCATGTCTGTGGCCT
This sequence comes from Conus betulinus, assembly GCA_016801955.1. Taxonomy (NCBI): domain Eukaryota; kingdom Metazoa; phylum Mollusca; class Gastropoda; order Neogastropoda; family Conidae; genus Conus; species Conus betulinus. Next base: position 96,701 of record JADBJO010003873.1, on the reverse strand, counting down.
TCTACCACCCACTCAGCAGCTCTTTTCCACTTGACTACCCCCCCCCCCCCTCCTCCTCCTCCTCCTCCTCTACCCCCCGTACCCTGTCCTCGATGGACAAATTCAAATTTTGCCCAGCAAGCAGTCCATATTCCTAAAACTCAAAACTGAAACCCTAGCCTCGCACCCACACCCTGCATTCTTCCCCCTCACGTTCAGCACCCATGCCCCTGCCTCCGCATGGCCTCAAGAAGGTTCTGTCCTCGGAGCAGGAGACGAATGGGGATGAGGAGGACGGGGAGAGGGAAAGAGAGAGAAAGAAGAAGAAGAGGAGAGGAGGAGGAGGAATGAGGAGGAAGGAACTTGTCACGGTAAATTTTCCCTAAACCTGGTCATCTGCATCGGATTCTAAAGTTCTCCAGAACACTTGTTCTAACCTGGCTTTGAAAAGAAAACTTGTTGTTCTTCTCGTCGTCGTTATTTTTTGGTTGTGTTTAATCGATGGGTAGAAAGTGTTGGTAACAACCCCCCCGTTTTCTCAGCAATAACTGTCCTGTCATCTGACGACCAGGAGGTGAACATGCCACAGGTGAGCAGAGGCTGTCCAAGATGCCCTGATGGCTCTTTTCATCTCTTCCTCTGGCAGTTTCCTGGGATTCTTTCCGGACTTATTTTATTTCCTGTTCTTTCCTTTTCTTTCTTTTTCTTTCTTTCTTTCTTTCTTTCTTTTCTGTCTTTCTTCTTTCTATGTCCCTTGTCCCTTGCACTTTGGGCAGATAAATAAGCTAGATGACTAGCATTTTTTTTTTTTTTTTTTTAGCATGGCTTAGTCTTACTTGCCAAACGAATTTGAATAGAGTACCTGTCGTGACATGAATTGCGTTTTGGAATACGTCTGTTACACATGATTTTGTATGCGTGTGTACATGTGTGTGTGTGTGTGTGTGTGTGTGTGTGTGTGTGTGTGTGTGTGTGTGTGTGTGCATAAGTGTGTGTGTATGTGTGTGTGTGTGTGTGTGTGTGTGTGTGTGTGTGTGTGTGTGTGTGTGTGTGTGTGTGTGTGTGTGCTTGCTTGCTTGCTTGCTTGTGTTTGTGTATCTGTCTATCTATCTATCTATCTATCTATCTATCTATCTATCTATCTATCTATCTATCTATCTATCTATCTATCTGTGTGTGTGTGTGTGTGTGTGTGTGTGTGTGTGTGTGTGTGTGTGTGTTGTGTGTGTGTGCTTCGGGGCAGGACTTTTTGCCCTAGCAATAGTGCAGTGACACTTTCAGCGGGTGGGGGGTGGGGGAGGGACAACCTAATATAAATCGTTCTCTGTGGCGTACAGGTGCCAAAGCTGTGACAGACCTATGTGGGTGTTGTTGACAGAGCGATGTGGGTGTGGTTGAAAGGAGCGATGTGGGTTGTTGTTGTGTGGTTCGAAAGGAGCGATGTGGGGGTGGGTGCGGGGGGGTGTTCTGGGAAAAGGGAGATCGGGCTGAGGGGGAGGATGCGGGGGTGGGAGCGGGGGGGGGGGGGGGGGGGGGGGGGGGGGGGGGGGGGGGGGGGGGGGGGGGGAGGGGGGGGGGTTGGTTTGGATCGCACACAAAAAAAAAAACCTGGTGATAGGTTGTTTCTGACTTGAAAGTTGAGTAAGGATTGGATAGGAAAGCCCGAAGAACGAACGAAGGAAGGGGGAGGGAAGGGGGGGGGAGAAGGGGAGGGGAAAAGGG
>JADBJO010003873.1:82500-85000 GCA_016801955.1 Conus betulinus | reverse complement strand
TGACAGGGGAGACAGAGAGATGAGAGAGGAGAGAGAAGGTAAGAGAAGGAAGGACAATGGGACAAGAACCAACTCAGAGGGAGAGAAGACTTGTCCGGACAGCACACAGCCTGCATTTTCAGAAGAGATTGTAGCGGACCGTACACGAGAGGACACAGAGGACACCAGGGGAAGGGATCCCCAGGGACAAAGAGGTACACACACAGGGACACTTAGGGGGAGAGGAGAGGGACAGTGAGGGAGACACAGGAGGTGCAGAGAGGGGATGAGATGAAGAAGGAAGAGAGAGGTGGGGAGGGAAGAGGCAGAGGGAGGGGGGAGGGTGCAGAGAGGCGCATCGGAGAGAGAGAGAGAGAAGAGAGAGAGAGAGAGAGAGGGAGAGAGAGGCCCGAGAGAGAGGATGGGAGAGGGATGGAGAGACTGAACGTGACCAAGAGACCGTCATACAGACAGACAGCCAGAAGGCCACTGAGATGGAGAGGAGCAGAGAGACAGCGATAGACAGACAGACAGACAGACAGAGAGAAACAAGTGTCCAGGAATGGGATGAGAATCGAGAGACAGACAGACAGACAGAGAAAACGGACAGACAGACAGTGAAAGAGAGAAGAGACAAAGAGAGAGAGAGAGGAGAGAGAGAGAGAGAGAGAGATACAAGCAGATAGACAGAGAGAGAGACAGACAGACAGACAGACAGACAGGCAGATAGACAGAGAGACAGACAGACAGACAGACAGACACAGACACAGACAGAAAACAAGCGTCCAGGAATGGGACGCAGTTTGTGTCGGCGCCAAAGTATGGCCACGTCGTGCAGGGTTGGTCTGGAGTCCCTTTTGGGTGTGGAAAAGGTTGGATTCCAACACATTGTGTGATGCATAAAACTTCATGAGAATTCCTCCATCATGGTGGAAAGAGCGAGGAAGGAAGTGTTGTGCAGACCAGCGGCTGTCAAACCTGAAGAGTGGAAGCACTTGAAGACATGCAAAACACATGGTCCCATCTCCAGAGGGAAGACGAGAGAAGGAATGTGATAATAAAATGTCTGCAGGCGTTGTCCATCCAACGATGCGTGACGTGAACGACAAGCATCACACAAGCTGCCACTTCAGATACATCTGTCATTCTGTCTGTCTGTCTGTCTGTCTCTCTCTCTCTCTCTCTCTCTCTCTCTCTCTCTCTCTCTCTCTCTCTCTCTCTCTCTCTCTCTTCAGACAAGGGTACATAACGTAAACGACAAGCATCACACAGATTGCCACCTCATAATGCATCTGTCTGTCTAACTGTCTTTCTCTTTGTCTTTTTGCTTGTCTGTCAGTCTGTCTGTCTGTCTGATTCTCTGTGTGTGTGTGTGTGTGTGTGTGTGTGTGTGTGTGTGTGTGTGTGTGTGTGTGTGTGTGTGTGTGTGTGTGAGGCAGAGGCAGAGAGAAAGACAGAGAGAGAGAGATAGGGACACAGAGAGAGAAAGAGAGAGCGCCCTCTATGAGCATCGAAGAAAGAGAGACAGACAGACAGACAGACAGACAGACAGACAGACAGACAGACAGAGATGCATAGACACAGACAGAGAGAGAGATGGAGACAGAAGACAGAGAAAGAGACAAAAGAGAGAGAGAGAGAGAGAGAGAGAGAGAGAGACCCTCTGTGAGTATCGGGAAGAAAAGACGGAGCAAAACTGTACAACTGCCTTATGATCAGATAAATCCGTTGAGAATTCAATCATCATCCCATTGACCGCTTGGCTGGACGTGTGACATCATATCAGGACAGACAGCTGCCATTTCAGTGATGAGTCCTGAGGGAACTTCCTGGAGTCACAGAGTGGACATTGGTCTTTATCTCGTTCACAAGAACGGTGAATGTCCATCAGCAATAAAAAAAAAAAAAAAAAAAAAAAAACCTCTACACACCATGACACTAATTATGCTTGTCATGGGACGCGATTAAAATGTTATCCAAAGAAATGGATTAAAGCACTGCGCGGAACATGTTAAGTGTTTGAGGAAAACACGTGCATAGTAGCAGTTCCTCGTTTATCTTCACAACGACTTATCAAACATCATTTTTTTCTATAGGAAAACGAAGTGTGTGTGTGTGTGTGTGTGTGTGTGTGTGTGTGTGTGTGTGTGTGTGTGTGTGTGTGTGTGTGTGTGTGTGTGTGTGTGTGTGTGTGTGTGTGTGTGTGTGTGTGTGTGAGGCAGAGGGCAGAGAGAAAGACAGAGAGAAAGACAGAGAGAGAGAGATAGGGACAGAGAGAGAGAAAGAGAGAGAGAGAGCGCCCTCTATGAGCATCGAAAGAGACAGACAGACAGACAGACAGACAGACAGGCAGGCAGGCAGACAGGCAGATGCATAGACACAGACAGAGAGAGACAGAGACAGAAACACAGAGAGAGAGAGAGAGAGAGAGAGAGAGAGAGAGAGAGAGAGAGAGAGAGACCCTCTGTGAGTATCGGGAAGAAAAGACGGAGCAAAACTGTACAATTGCCTTGTGATCAGA
>JADBJO010003873.1:62500-65000 GCA_016801955.1 Conus betulinus | reverse complement strand
AGAAGATGATGATGATGATGATGATGATGATGATGATGATGATGATGATGATGATGATGATGATGATCATGATGAAGAAAGCAAACCACCACGTTGTAGCTCAACTACTGACCTCCCTTTGACAGACACAAAAAAAAAAAATCGTTTGCGCTAAGAGTTCCAGGAACTGCCCCTCTTTTACCACGCTTCAAAAATGAATGGAAAGAATCCTAAAAGAAGCATTGGAAAGAATTGGAATGCCACCAAAAAGAACAACAACAAGAAAAGAGAAAAGAGAACGAACAGAAACAAACAAACAAAACCGCCACGCGTTTACATAGATACCGCAAAACGCACAGCTAGAAACCACTCTGGATATTGTGCACAGTTCTCACTGCCTAGTCGCCAGATTAAGAAATAAAGAAGGATGGAAACAAAGAAAATGGGAAAAAAAACAAAGTAGTAATAAAAGAAAAGAGAAAAGATGTCGGAACAAGGAGAGAGAGAGAGAGAGAGAGAGAGAGAGAGAGAGAGAGAGAGAGAGAGAGAGAAAGGGGGGACAGAAAAAGAAAGACTTAAGAAAGAAGGAATGCAAGAAGATGGAAAGAACGAAGAAGGAAGGAAGAAACACACGAAGAAACAAAGAAATTAGGGGAAAAGAGGGGAAGAAAAGACACAGAAACCCAAAGAAGGACAGAAGGAAAGAAGATAGAAGAGAAAGAAAGAAGGGAAGGAAGAAAAAAAGAAGTTTAAACCAGGAAGGAAGAGACAAAAAGAAGAAAAGAGAGAGAAAGAAAGAAGATAGAAGAGAGAGAAAGAAAGGGAATTTTGAAAATGAATGAAAATGAAAGGAAGGAAGAAAGAAGGAAAAAGACAAAAGAAGAAGAAAAAAAGGTTGGGAAAGATAGGCGAAGGACAACAAGAAAATGACAGAAAGAGGAAAAAAAGGAAAATAATAGAAGTAAAAAAAAAAAAATAAAAAATAAAAAAAACCGAAAAAACACTAACAAGCAAACAAACAACAAGATGCAAAGCATATAAACGTACTCCCAGTTTATCTTGTTCGGTATCGTTACGTTAATTTTGAGGTAGGCCTACACTTTTGAAACTGATATTTTAGTCCTCACTGAGACGAAGCTTGTGTACCTACCAAATTTCATCCAAATCGTACAGCATGTCAAGAATAACGGCTTTTAACGGTCAAATTTTGAAAACACCATATGGAAGTGCTATTGAGTGTGATAACCTTTCTGTATACCAAATTATATTAAAACCCCACCAATATTTAAGAAATAACGGCAAAATAACGGTTTTAAACGGTCATTTAACCGATGTACACTTTTGAAACTGGTATCTTAATCCTCACTGGGCTAAAGCCTATACACCTACCACATTTCATCCAGGTCGGACAATATGTCAAGAATAAAGGTTTTTAACAGTCAGATTTCGAAAGACTATATGGAAGTGCCATTTATGTGTGATAACCTTTCTATATGCCAAATTTCATTAAAAGCCACTAATATATGAAAAATAACGGCAAAATAACGATTTTAATGGTTATAAAAACCGATGTACACTTTAAAACTGGTATTTTAGTCCTCACTGGCCTAAAGCCTGTGTACATACCAAATTTCATCCAAATCGGACAATATGTCAGTATAACGGTTTTTTAAACGTCAAATTTTGAAACACTAAATAGAAACACTAAATAGAAGTGCCATTTTGTGTGTGATAACCTTTCTATACACTAAATGTCATTAAATTCCACCTATAGATAAGAAATAACGACAAAATAACGGTTTATAACGGTTTTTAATCGATTTTTAGCATTAATCACTTACATGTGGAAAGAGGCTCCGATTTGTCACAAGATCATCCAAACCGCTTAAAAATCGGCCAAGTACTTTCTGAGATATTCCATAAAGAAGAAAAACCGTTACAGGCCGTTACAGCCGTTAGTAACGGCTATAACGGTAAACTAAAACATCGCTCATCATTTGTGACCAATAATGAACATACCTACAAATTTTCAGACAGATCGGCCAAGTACTTTCTGAGATATTCCATAAAGAAGAAAACCGGTTACAGCCGTTTACAGCCGTTAGTAACGACTATAACGGTAAATTAAAACATCAGGCACCATCCGTGACGCATAATGAACACACCTGCTAATTTTCACAAAGATCGGCCAAGTACTTTCTGAGATATTCCATGAAGAAGAAAAACCGTTACAGCCGTTAGTAACGGCTATAACGGTAAACTAAAACATCGGGCATTATTCGTGACCCATAATGAAGATACCTGCTAATTTTCAGAAAGATCGGCCAAGTACTTTCTGAGATATTCCATAACGGAGAAAAAACCGTTATAGGCCGTTACAGCCGTTAGTAACGGCTATGACGGGGCAAACTAAAACATCAGGCATCATCCATGACCCATAATGAAGATACCTGCCAATTTTCACAAAGATCGACCAAGTTTTTTCTGAGATATGCCATAAAGAAGAAAAAAACCGTTACAG
>JADBJO010003873.1:45000-55000 GCA_016801955.1 Conus betulinus | reverse complement strand
CCTTTGGCCGACATCGCGCATCACCGAGACACACCCATAGCCCACCATTTCAACCAGCCTGACCACTCTACATCAGACATACGCGTCAAAGGATGTGGCTCGTGTTCACAACAAACACCAACGACAGGAAGGACATGGAGTCACACCTCATCAACAAGCTAGGAAACGAAAAGCCCCATGGACTGAATGAAAAAGCTTAAATCAGGATGCTGGCTGGGTCTGGTTGCCCCGTTACTTTTGCTGCCACATGTACAGACTGTTGTCAACCCCGTAATCCCTCACCCCCAATGGTTTTGATGGATGGCTACTTCTTTACCTCTTCCAGGCTGGGGGGACAGGGATAAGGGTTAGCGAACAAATCCTTGTAAACAGGGCAAAGTGAGGGGTTCAATAGCCACTGCTAAGCCTAGAAAGTTCCCCTCTCTGCTCTCCCCTCTTCCGTGGAGTGACATTGGTATCATTTCTACTTTTTACTAACTTTAGATCCATTTCACAATTTTACATATTACTTTACCATCTCCTTCATTTGAAATCTAATGTTATCTTCAATAAATAAAAAAAAAAAGTCATCTAACCCCCCCCCCCCCCCCTTTTTTTTTTTTAAATTTTCCACAGCTTAATAATCTACATTCAGCTTTTATCTAAATCCTCCCCCCCGTTTTCTTTTCTAATATATTTTTTCCACGATAGTAAGTCCATCCTACCTCATCATCCGTAGATCATTACTTTCAAAAACTTATGTTCCCTGTGGCCACCCAGCATTACCATCCCACCCCCCTCTTAGTTTCCTAGTAATCTGTTAGAGTAACCCCAGGCTAGACCTGGGGCTGTTTCCCATGGCCCACTCTGTGTGTGTGTGTGTGTGTGTGTGTGTGTGTGTGTGTATTGTTTTGTGTGTATGTACAGGATTTTTGCACTTTCCTTCGACATCTCACATGGGGGGGGGGGGGGGGGGTCTCTCTGAGTTCCCCCCTCCCCACCCCACCCCTTATTCCCTTAATGTCCGGGACTAGTGCGACTGACTAGGGGTTTTTTTTCACGGAGAACTTCCGTTTTTTTTTTTTCCTCACCCCCCTTGGTGCCAGGGTGGGCAACCCACTCTAGGGTCAGACTTGGGTTTGATGCTATGGGCGGCAAATCCACCCTGACCCTTCCCATATTGTTTCCCCTACTCCCTCTCCACATCCACTCATTAGTTTTACCATGAAATTTTGATTTGTTCTCTTTACCCCACAACACTTTTTTAAAACTTTTTTTAATTCGTTTTAATCAATGTACAAAAACATTACAACATTTGTACTTAAAGAGTAATACTTTTTTCGCCAAACATACACAAAGAAAAAAAAAAAGGGTTACCCACAACACTTGAATACTGTTTTTTTTTTCCCTACCCCCCCCCTGCCTCCTCCCTTTCACCCCCCTCTCCATACTACTCAACTATTCCTACTTTTTCAGCTGATCGTTTTGTACTCACTGTCTCCAACCTTCACCTTTACCTGCTTCCTCTCTCTCTCTCTCTCTCTCTCTCTCTCTCTCTCTCTCTTGAATTGTGCTCACAAATGCATTCTGCCTTTTACTTTTATGAGTGGATTGTGCTGTGCAAGGGAAGCATTGTTTTTGATCTCTTTTCTCTCTTCTCTCTCTGTCCTGTGTTTGTTGAAAAAGGCGCTTTCGCCGAAATATCCAGAAGTTTTGTGGTGTCCTTTGTAAATAAAATAACGTCACTTTACAGTTGTTGTGTGCATGTTTGTTTGTTGTATGTTTACTCGTTTGTTTGCTTTGACTTTTGTCCCGAATAAGTTTTAGTTGTGTCGCCACTGGAATTGTCAGTTTTCTTTGTTTGTTTGTTTCGACTTTTGTCCAGAAATAAGCTTTCGTTCGTTATTAACTGCTATACATAATTATGTCTTAAAAGGTTACGGATACAGGTAGAAATCCCACAACTGATGGTCCTTTGGGGCAGAGAATAGCGTTTGTTTTTTTACTTTTGTCCTGAAACAAGTTTTCGTTCGTTAACTGCTATACATGTGTCTTAAAAGATTAAGGACACAGGTAGAAATCCCACAACTGATGGTCCAAAGGAGCAGTGAATAGACAAAGGTCCACTATGTCCGAGACACAGCGTAATGGAAGGTGGAGTCCATCCCTCTCCCTCCACCGCCTTCACCTCGCCTGGCCTACATCAGATACAACTGTGTGGACAGAGAGGTTTTTCAAGCAGTAAAAATCCCACTTCACAAGTGATTTGAATTCACGACCTTCAACTGTGCATATGCAAACGCTCTAGTCATTTGACCACGGACCCATCACATAACTGAGGGTTTCCTGAATATGATATTCACATATATATTGGCCAGGCTCTGCCCATGTAGTGGTTTAGCTGTTATACCTTTCCACAGAACAGCGTGAAAATATGTTCAAATTGTTTTATCCCCGCCAAATGCTGAGACCACCAACTGCAAGAGAAATAATATTGCATCTATTTTACGTAGTGTCTCTCCTTTGTGGAGACTACAAGCTCCTTAAAGACTCTTAAAGACTCTTCCGAAATCTGTAAACAAACAGGTTTATTATCATAAAGAAAAAAAAACAGCTGCTTAATCACACACACACACACACACACACACACACACAGAGAGAGAGAGAGAGAGAGAGAGAGAGAGAGAGAGAGAGAGAGAGAGAGAGTGACACAGTCTTAAAACCCAGCACGGTTGCAGCAAGTCCACATTGAGGAACATTGCCTGAGCTGTCTCCACCTGTGACGGCTGTGGACAAGTGGCGGGACTGCAGTAAACCTCTCTTGCCGGTTCGCTCAGCAATGCCGTCTGTCCACTTCTGTCTCTGTTTGCCCTGTCCCCTCTTCCCCAGCCCCTGGTCCATAGAGGGAGGACAATACAGAGAGTCTGTTTGATCTTCTCACATGTGCACACCCACTTTCAGCTTTCTTTTTTTTCTTTTTTTTTTTTTTTTTGGTCTCTGTAGTCTGTTAACAGAACTTGGTAGTGTCAGGCCGCCTGATAGTGCTGAGGACTTTGTCGTTGGTGCCATTGTCCAGTCTAAGAGAGGCTGAGTAGGCCTGCTCTTCTGAAGAATCTCATTTCCCACGACTGCGATCTTCTTTTGTAGGTCCGTGGCCTGTCTCATACCATTCTTACAAGAAGGACGACAACGCCACGCAGCTGCGCGTTAAAGTTCCAGTTTGGGCACAAAAGCGGTGTTCTTGTGTTCCCCACATCGGTTTTAGTTTCGCCTGAGCAACCGATTGTGTGTGTGTGTGTGTGTGTGTGTGTGTGTGTGTGTGTGTGTGTGTGTTCAGTTCGTACGAGGGAATCAGTCTTTGATCTGTCTGGGCTGATGTAATGCCAACGCAAACTAACTGCTCCACAGTTTTCTAGTTCTAGCCTCCTGGCTGTGATCTATGTTTGCTTGGCTTTTTGTGATTTATCATCACGTTTTGTCTTTTTTTCTGAACAGATTGTCATGCTGCATCTTACAGCTGTTCCATTCATGCCGTTCACCAGGTGGGCAGGTTCCCCTTCACTATCAGCCGGCACCTCCATGAGACAGGCGAACCTGATATTTGTTATGATGTGTCCTTCAATGCTGGCCGCGCCATTGTGGTCTTTCAGGGCATCTGTCACTGTACGTTAAAATATTGAACAGTGTAGGTGATCAGAGACAGCCTTGGCAAACTCTATCTTGCGTATGGAACCAGTCCTTCGCTGTTTGAACAAATACCGAGTCGCAGATTTTTGCGTACAGTTGGGTTTTGGTTTGGATCAGCCTCTGGCCCGTTTTTTTATATCTCTATTGGTGCCCACATTGCATCCTGCCACCCCCTACCGAATGCTTTGTTGAAGTCTGTGTATACATCCAATCACATGATTGGACTCTCTCTCTCTCTCTCTCTCTCTCACACACACACACACACACACACACACACACACACACACACACACACACACTGCCGCACGCGCACACACATCCGTAAAAACAATCACACAATTGATGTTTTAGGGCTTTGATACACATGTTCATAGTTTAACGTATTTATGCTCATTTTGAAAGAGCGCGGAACACCACACAGTCCCAGTTCTAAACCATGACGCATGTTCGTCTTTAAGTTCGGTCTTGACCTACTCTGCAAGCATGTGTACTGGGTGTGCCTGAGACCAGGATGTATTGTGAGAACAGTAGTAGAATACAGTCTTGGCATGGAATCTGGAGCCAAGCTTGGATTATGATAACATTTGAAAGACTGCAAACTATTCTATGTTCTGCTTTTCTTCTAAGTGTTACGTTGCATATCTCGGCATATTTTTGTGTTTGTCACGTTTTTGGAGGTGCAGGGAAGATTCTTCTAAACACCATCGTTGTGATCCTCATCAGTCACTTCAAAGAGTGTTTTCAAAAATATCGCTTGAACATTCTCTGGTGCTCAACGAATACGATGGACAAAACGTGGAAGCCCCTGAATGGTGAAACTTCGGGGGGGGGGGGGGGGGGGGGGGGGGGGGGGGGGGGGGGGGACGCTTTAACACAGTTTAATATCCGCTTCTGCTCCCTTTTTCACCCTCCCACGCCATCCTCCCCCCCCCCCCCCCCCCCCCCTGCCTTATCCCTGCTGATGCTCCTCCCCCGTCGAACCACACCCTCACACAGCCACCCGGAGAGAGCGGAATGAGTGAGGAAACCCGGTCTGATAAGGTGTCGTTAATTACACACTTCCATGCGCTTTAAATTTCCGCTTCACCACCCACCCCTTTTCCTCCCCCCCTCTCCCATCCCATCCCCCTCTCTCTCATCTCTCTCTCTCTCTCTCTCTCTCTCCTCTCTCTCTCTCTCTCTCTCTCTCTCTCTCTTCCCAAACCCCCGACCATCACGTGAGAAGGGAGAGCATTAGGCCGATAAAGCGTAGGAGTGGAGGAGGGGGAGGGGGCAGAGTTGAGGGAGGAGAGAGAATGACTGTGTACGTGTAACCCTGTCCACGATTCAGAACTTACCCACACTTCCGAAAAGTTAACACCAATCGCTGTAGTTTGAGGCAGAGAGAATGTTCCACGAAAATAAAACCAAACAAAACAATGGCTTGTATGGTCAACAACACTGGCCAATCCATCGACCACCCACTAAGCAGTCATTTTCAATAAATCGAGTTGAATCGAAGTCGAAATGTCTTAAAAACATTTTGCAAACGCGCCTTTTCTTTTGCTGTGAATTGCTTATCTTCTCATGGAAAGAGAGGAGGCAGGTGAACTGCTTGAGATCCTGATCAATTTCTGTAGCGAGCAAGTTCACAAAATCCGATAAATTGCGTAAACGACACATACATTCGAACCGTTTTGTTGTCAAACAACATTGTAATTATGTGTACGCCTTTCTCATGAAGCAAGCAATAAGGGAAGTAACTGCAGTTATTAGGTTGTTGAAAATTGCTTCCCTTTTTTCCAATTCTGTCAGCTTTCTTGTCCTTTTTCTTCTTATTGTTCCTTTTTGTTTGTTTGCTTTCTTCCTCAGCTTTCAGGTTTTGAAATGGCTCTGTGACAGGGCGTCACATGACGTCGCCTGACGTCATAACAAATGACCTCACATGACACCCTTTATTCAGGAAAAAGCATGTATACATTGATATTAGAGACGAAAACGAAGGCATTGTTTAAACTGACTGAAGTTAATACATTAGCCTCCTTCAGTTCAAGATCCATCTTAACAATAGCAGCTCCCTCATACCCCCCACTCTCACACCCCCCCCCCCCCCCCCCCCCCCCCCCCCCTCTTCTGTCGAGGATTGATAATTCTCATCTGCTGTATCATCTGAGACGGATATGGACGCTAAAAAACTGAATTGAATATCAGGGGAAGATAACGCCGCCTGTCTTTCCATTGCAAACAGAGTTACCATCTCTCCGTTTATGGGTCAAACAAATCGATCTAGAGAGTCAAACGTGATTTTGAAGTGCATGCGGGGATAACATATCGACTCTCTGAATTACATGTGCCCAAAAGCTCACCTTTTCAAATCCTCGCGTTTTGACCATTTTTTTTTTTTTCTGATTATACTGTGAAGCTGATTCATGGGGCAATGTTCCCATGGGCGTGACTACCAGCAGCCCCTGTTCCATGAAAACGGCAGGATCACTGTCAATCTTGCTGAATGCAATTACCTCCCCTGCAGATGTCCGAACATTGTTCACGCTTTCGAGACGCCGGTTAAATCAACATTCCATCTGCAAACTAGAAAAAAAGCTGGATGGGCACTTGAGAGAACGCAAACCTCCAACAAGATAGAACAGTCCTCCCCCTCCTCCTCCTCCTCTTCCTCCTCCTCCTCCATTTCTCTCTTTTAAACATGACCTTCCTCACTGAATCGGGGTTATGGTCAGCCCTGTCAACTTCCTGAAGATGAAAAAAGAGGAAAAGGTTACGACTGCGCAAGGGTTGAGTGGAAGGTGCCAAAGAAGGGGTGAACACTCAACTGGCAGCGCTCTGGAGCCCCTATTATGCATCGCAATGTAACAGATTTGCTGCTTCCAGAGATGTTTTCAACAAGTTTTCCTTCAGATTTTACATTAACGGTGGAGAAAATAATAAGAGAGCAGGGGTGGCATTCCGAAAACTTCCAGACTGAATTTTTAAAAAAAGGAAACCCGCTGAAAAGAGAGAAAATCAGCTGGACAAAAAAAAAAATCAGCTGAAAAGAAGACAACTGGCATGCCTGAATGATTCACCTCTGCACATCTTGCAAGCTTCTACATATACATGCACATCTACAAACCTGATTTTTTTTTTCCTCTGTTGAGTCCCGTGTATGGAGAAAATTGTCGAACAATGACTCATCTCACGATGTTTATAAGAAAGTGAAAAAAGAATCTGCTCTTTGGTCCGGATCCACAACAAAATATAATGGATCTGTACCTTAACAACATTCCATCTGCCCACCGACTTTTGTTAACATCGGTCCTGCAGTTTTGACGTAAACCTTGCTGACAGAGACACAGACAAACCAACACACGTGGATTGAAAACATGACCTTTACCGAGGAGGCGTTAAAAAAAATATGCTCTGCACTGTGGATGATTCTCGGCGACAACAGCACTCATGTTCATAAACAATCGCGGACTCCCTGACCAGTCTAGCAGTCATACCATGATACAGTTGCTGAGATAAACTATCCTACAACAGATCTGTTCCACTTTTAAAAAAAAAAAAAATCAGGGCACATAACGCCTATCTTTCCATTGCAGTAAGAGTTATCTTTTCTCAGTTTTATTGGTCGAGTAGATAGATGTACGGAGTCACATATTTGATTTGAGGCACGTGTCCAGGTAACGGGTGGTGTATTGACTGTCTGCATTGCCAAGGCGCTATTTCGCTGCCTGCTTTTGTATTTTCTCTCTGCTCGGTGAACTGTTAAGCTGACTGAAGGGGTGCAACTGCTTCGGCTGTACGCATCAGCGATATCTGTCCCCATGCAAACAGCGCAAAATCACTCTCGCTGACCTTGAGCTGTAACGTTGATTACTTCCCTCGCAGAGTTCTGAACATCGTCTACAACTAAACGGATTTTGAGAGATGGCTTGAACAGATAGCACCATGCGCTCGTTGTATCCTGAGACCACAGCTGCGTCAGACAGTGCGCTCGTTGTATCCTGAGACCACAGCTGCGTCAGACAGTGCGCTCGTTGTATCCTGAGACCACAGCTGCGTCAGACAGTGCGCTCGTTGTATCCTGAGACCACAGCTGCGTCAGACAGTGCGCTCGCTGTGCCCTAAAACCACAGCTGCGTCAGACAGTAATGCAGCTATTCATTTGCATTCTTTTGGCCGTGGCACCCTCATTAATATATTTGTTGCTGCTTCCCGTATGACTCTCAACAAAGTTTGGTTTGATTATCTGTGACTATTATCATCATCCCACACAATCCTCCTCCCTCCCTCCTCCCTCCACTTTCGTCTTTCTGCCTCTCCTAATGTCCTCCATCCTCCTACCTAATTCTCTCTGTACCATTGCTCTCAGACAAATCCTGTTATTTCTCAAGTGTGTGTCTCTACTTTGTAGAAGAGTTTGGAGTTCAAGTGTGCGTTCGTGCGTGTGTGTGCGTGCGTGTACCCGTGTGTGTTATGTGTGTGTGTGTGTGTGTGTGTGTGTGTGTGTGTGTGTGTGTGTGTGTGTGTGTGTGTGTGTGTGTGTGTGTGTGTGCGCGCGCGTATGTGAGCGCGCGCGTGTGTCTATGTGTGTGTGTGTGTGTTTGTCTGTATGTGTGTGTGTGTATGTGTGTGTGTGTGTGTGTGTGTGTGTGAGAGAGAGAGAGAGAGAGAGAGAGAGAGAGAGAGAGAGAGAGAGAGAGAGATGTGGGGTGGGGGCAAGACAGAGACAGAAAGTGTAAGTGACTGTTTATGTAGGAGTGTATTTTTATCGTATCAACGGCACTAAGATTTTGTCTGTTTGTTTTTTTTTTTTTTTTTTTGATTGGTTTATTATCGCTAGGTGGGCGCCCAGGGATAAGGAGGTTTGGTTACCGGGTGGATGAGGAGGGGAGTTCTTACGAGGACTGGTGATTATCAGTGGTGGCCAAACATTATATGTGATGGTGTTTGGTGAATGCTTAGAAACCATCGGATTGTGGGAGGGGAAACGAGCAATCCAATCATCAAACAAATCCATCTCAGATTTCGCGGGGCCTCGCATACGAGTAGCATATTGCCAACCAAAACGTGTGTCTCTGCTTTGGGTTGGAATGTCAGTCTTTCCCTATTTTTCTTTCAACAGCTGTGTGGGTGTGTGGGGGGGGGGGGGGGGGGGGGGTGACTTTCAAGAGACAACAACCTTGACATGACCCCTTAGCCGGTCGGCTTGGGGTTAAACACCAGGAACAGAACTGCACTGCTTCTCAATAATTGTTAGTTTTCTCTCGCCACTACAGGACGTGGTCGGGGGCAATTTCCAAGTCAATGTTGCACGTGCTGTGGACATCATCAGACCACCTGGGTTCAGACATGTTCAAGCGATGTACAGCTGGTAACACCTTTCAGCACATGCCTCGTTGTCCTCCTGCTCCACGGATTCGGGAATTCTGCAGAACCTCACGTGATTGCGCTTCCAGAAGCTGTCTATCAGATCGGCTTCGCCCCGAAGGTCTGACACGGTCCCAGACAGTTCTTTGTGTTCCGTCTTCAGTTCTTCAGTCACTTCACCGTTCGTTGCGCATCGTCTCTCTCTCTTGTCTCTGTCACCTTCAGCCCCGATTGTGAAACCTGTTTCCTGACGGTCTGACTTTGCTGGCTTGCTTTTTCACTGTTGAACTCAAAGACCTGTTCCTGTGAAAACTGTTCTGAAGAGGAGAGCCTTGCACACAACCACTCCTCCAACCTGTTGAGTATTATTTCCATTTTTTTTTTTTCGTCTAAACGTGTTCTGGGCCTGGATGTGTTTTCAAACATCACCACAGAGCAAGGCTTTTCTCGAAACAGTATACGTAATTAACCAAAAAGAACAAGTGGGGCTGCACCGTTGCCGTGCAGAAAAAGCCAATCTCTATGAGTGCGTCCACACACGGAAAACGTATAGGAAAAAAAAAAGCTTTAGATGTGACAGCAGACCCAAAAGATAACTTACAGACTGGGGGGCCAACAACAACACACGATCGTGCGCGTTGTACTGCTGACAGCAAAAACAGAAACGCCGGAAACCCAGGAACACATCGCGTACAGTGTCGGGTTTCACGTGCAAAGACAGCTTCATCTCAAAGGCTGATCTACATCTTAACAAGCCTGTGAGGCAGAAAACGTAATACAAAAGCAGCCAACTCCAGCCATCCACAGCTGAAAAAAAAAAATCGTAGATTTTTTTTACACTGTAAAAATTAGGAACGGATGCGTATCACGAAATAGGACACGGACCATTTCTGTCCTGTGAAGAGGGACACAATTTCTTCACAGGCTAAGAACGTCTTCTGACTCTTGTCGAAATATTACACGTGGCCTATATACATACACACCA
>JADBJO010003873.1:25000-30000 GCA_016801955.1 Conus betulinus | reverse complement strand
ACACACACACACACACACACACACACACACACTCGCATGCACCAAGCCTGGGACATTTGTTCATGTTTGTGACAGTTGTGTATATCTGTTCATGTCTGTTACATTTTGGACTTTTGTTCATGTCTGTTACATTTTGGACTTTTGTTCATGTCTGTTACATTTTGGACTTTTGTTCATGTCTGTTACATTTTGGACTTTTGTTCATGTCTGGACTTTTGGACGTTTGTTCATGCCTGTTACGTTTTGGTCTGTTACGTTTTGTTCATGTTCATGCCTGTTACATTTGGAGGCTTGTTCATGTCTGTTCCATTTTGGACATTTGTTCATGTCTGTTACGTGTAGCGCCTAAGGACTCAGCGTTTGGTGCTGTGTGGTCAATCCGCATCACTCGAAACCTTGTTTCCTGTGTTGCCTTGTAGTTAACACAACGACGACATTGTCCATCATGTCTATCCCCTACTCAGATTTGAAACCGAAGCTTACTGATTATGTCAGAGACCTCTGGCAAGAGGACTGGAAGACACCGACGGATAACAAACTTTTCCAGATCCGTCGAAACCTAAAAGAGTTCCTCTCATCTATCTTTGGTGGTCGCAAAGAAGAAACGGTTTTATGCCGGCTGCACTCAAACCATTTGTTTCAACTCATTCGTATCGTTTAAAGAGTGAAGAATCTCCGTGTTGCATCTGATGTGAAGAACCTTTCAGCATTTGACACATTCTAATTGAATGTAGGGAGCTACATGACGTCACACAAAAACACCTTACAGCAAGCTCAATGAAGACCTTGTTCCGGGACGCTGCCCCGGATTTGATTTCTTTTTTCTTTTTTTTTTTTAGATTCTAAAAGAAATCAATTTAAAAAAAAAAAAAAAAAGAACTTATCTTAAGTTGAGTATGACAGACTCTTGTTTCGCCTGTATTCTGATGTAAGTGATTTAACTTTCCACTTTAATTCTCCCACTTTGTATTTTGTTTGTTTGTTTGTTTCTAAATGGCGTTTCAGTCTTGATATGGCTTTTGTGGTCGGCAGGGCATAAAGTGACATGATCTGATCTGATTTGCATTGAAGCTTGTAAATCTCAAAACGTTTAAGTAATATATCCGCCAGACATAAACAAACGAATCACAAGACAAAACATGACGCGTTTCGACCCCTAAGGCCGTCTTCAGGCAAGATAAACAACACTGAGGACAAGGAAAATGAAGAGCGAGCAATTGCTTATCCCATCAAATTCGGCGCAAGATGGGCGTTGTCCTGGGCGTTGTTTCTCTTGCCTGAAGAAAACCTAAAAGGTCGAAACGCGTTGTGTTTTGTGATTCGCTTGTTCATGTTGACGGACACAGTACTAAAACATCTGAAGATTTGTTTAGATTTCCGCTTGCAGTCGCCTCACTTTGCAAGTAACTTTACTTCACCTGGTAGTTTGGCAGGTATGGGACGCTTTTCAGACTGGGATTGCAAACGTAAGGAGCGAAGCTCTTCTTCAGTGCTGCTGGAGAGGGGACGGTAAGAGAATGAAAGCAGCTTAAAAAGAAAAAAAAAAAAAAGTCGGCAACCGCTTGATCTTGCTGTCCATCTCCAGCGAAGGTGAGGAAGAACTATACTCCCAACATTTCCAATGCAGCTTCTCTGAAGAATCCCAGTCCCGTTGATCCCTGTCAGTGTCCAGTGTGGTACATACCCCAACACTCAGTCAGAAGCTTAAAGTTAGGTGGCCGTGCCATGAGGGACACCCCACAGTGCGTCTTTGCCTCCACAGAGTGTGGGGAAGGGCTAAGGCTCTGCATCACAATGACCCCGTTTCTTCTGCGACAGATGCCAGCACGTCCTTAACATCCGGACGAACTGGAAACTTTGGTGTCAGTATGGACGGCTTCGTTGTTCTTGCAGGAGTTGAGTTATTTGTTGGACTCAGTCCACGCCACGCTTTTCATTCTTATTGTTAGAAAAGCGTTGCATGTCATCTTCGTTCCCCCGCCATCTCCTTTCCCCATTAAATGAAAATTCTCTTTTAATCTTTTCTTGTTTTCTTGTGCGTGTGTGCGTGCGTGCGTGCATGCGTGCGTGCGTGTGTGTGTGTGCGTGCGTGTGTGTGTGTGTGTGTGTGTGTGTGTGTGTGTGTGTGTGTGTGTGTGTGTGTGTGTGTGTGTGTGTGCTTCCTTCTAAGTCATTATTCGAACGACATTCTTTTTGTTAGTTTGTTTGGTTATTTGTAGAACACTGATTTGACGAGATGGCAGCCTTGATATGGTCCCTTGGGGTCGAGTGGGTTACAAACTGTGTGATCTGTTTGAATCCGATACTTGCAGCCCATAGAGCATCTTTATGAATGATTGGCATATTTACCCGTGCCCCTCTTCTCAAAAAACACACTCCTTCCATGAAATATCAGATTTCCTGTTAATGTTTCACTTTCTGCAATCTCCACCCCCCCCCCCCCCCCCACCTCCATTGTGTCCCCACTTAACGATTTACCGACAACTATTTCGCTTTAGTTTACACAGAGGAGAAAGAGACCATTGCTGCAGAAATGAGGAAGCTGGACGCATGGAGAGAGAGAGAGAGAGGGGGGGAGAGAAAGACAGACAGACAGACAGACAGACAGACAAACAGTGACTGTACAATCAACTGATGCCAGGAATGACTAGGAATCAGCTGCAACTGGCATCGAAATGATTAAAACACACACACACACGCGCGCGCGCGCGAACATAACAGAATTGGACTTTTCAGGAGTCTGCAGCAAAAAAAAAAAAAATGCTTATGTCCAGTTTGGTACACATCACAAGAGTCCGTCAGAAGCTGAATGCTATGTGGCTTATCGCAAGGAGCAGACCACACGCCATAATTGGGATTTTTTGCACTAAAACCCTATTCAATCCATGTATGCCTTTCAAAGCCTGCCATAAATTTGAGCCTGCATTTAATGTAAAACTGATCATTGATCAAAAGAACAACTCCAATCAATTACATTATCCCTTGCTTGGGGGATTTCCACCGATGAAATCACAAACAATGTTCAAATACATGATCTTCCCCTTGGTTGACGTCACATTTCCGGCCTGTGCACTCACCCATGACTCTATCTTTGCGCGCCAGCTTGAGGTGACGGAAACAGTCGCATTCCTTTGATTTTTTTTTTATCTGTCTGCTTGTTCTTTGATGGCCATGTGAAAGAAAATGAGGAGAATCAATTTTCAGACACAATGAAAATTCTCAAAACAATCTAATTGCGCCAGTCTGTGAATACTCGACTCCTTAAGCAATGCCTTGGCGCATTGATGTTTGGTGTACAGCCACCCCATAGTGCATCTTTACCTTTAAAAAGTGTAAGAAACGTCTAATATTCTGCACGACAATGACCGGTCTCTTCGGTGACAGATGCGAGGACTTCCTCAAGGTCCAGACGAATTGGAAATTTGGGTGTCAGTTTGGATGTCTTTTCTGACAGAAGACGGAAGGAATTCCTGTTTTCCTCTGAAAAGTCCAGACAGATTTCAGTTTCTTGTCAATTTGTATGTCTTTCTAAGCGGCAGATGGATGAAATTCCTCATGAAGATCCAGACGGATCAAAAAAAGTTTTCAGTTTAGGTGTTCAGTTCCTCTTGCCAGGATCTTTCCTGTAACATATCTTTAGACTGTGGGTCTTTGGGTCTAGCTCTCTCTCTCTCTCTCTCTCTCTCTCTCTCTCTCTCTCTCTCTCTCTCTCTCTCTCTCTCTCTCTCTCTCTCTCTCTCTCTCTCTCTCTCTCTCTTTCTGCTTTGCAGATAGGAATGGTAATGAGCCAGTTCTCAAAATGTTGGCGAGCTGAGTATCTATAAGCTATAAAACCATGCCATCAGAAGGTGGGAGAAAACTTGGGAAAGAGCGTAACGGCAGTCTTCAGGGAAGGGTATGATCAAATATTTCGGTCCCGAACTCGTAACATTTTCAAGGCTCCGACGCATCCAAGCCGTGACTCCTAGATGTTCTTCTGCCGCCAGAGGTATTGTTATTCTTTCAGAACCAGTTTCTTAAAAGGTGAAAGGTGTATCAAACAGGCAGATAGACTAGTTGGGCACGCAGGGCAGGGAAGATTCCCCCCTCTATCCCCACCCCCCCTCCCCTCCCCGGTCCAACAATTCTTTCCTCACCAGTTCCGGTCTGTTGTCTAAATCAGAACCAGATATTATAACTTTACTTTTTGCATTTATTTTTCATTTATTTATTTTTTTTTTTTTTCGACACATTTACAAACAAATGCATTCCATCATTACGACATGTAAAGGCAAAGCAATCGATCTAGTGACTAGGATACATGCATTTTATCAACACATCAAGAAAATTTCGTATGAGTACAACAATCTGTGGCTGAAATATTTGAAATGTCTGTATTTTTAAACAATGGTGCTTTTATCTGCTACTTTCCATAAGAGTCTGAAAGGATACCACTTCTGACCAATTCTGTGGCTTGCACTTGCATGCAGTGCATGTGTTTTTTTTCGATTTTATATTTGCTCTTTAACTGTTTCAAAAAGTGTTGGGGGTTAGGTTTGATCTTCTTGATTTTACATCTATGATAATACAAAATGTTCAGCAAGCAGGACACTTTGGTCAAACCCTCCGTCTGTTTTTATTTGGTCATCATTACCAAACAACACCAATTCCATATAAAGCTTGATTTTTAAACAGTTTTCATCTTTTTGGTCGATCCAGAAACTGTCAACATAACTCCAAAGCCACGAGTAGTGTTGTGTCAGATGTTGCAGCTTTGTAATGAACGATAATCCATTAAACCGGATTTTTTTTCCGCTACATTCATACCCCATACACTCTTTCTCGATAAATTTACTACAGTGTCAGAAAGTGTCCCATCTCGCGATGTTTAAGGTGCGATTCCATGTATCCGTTGACAGTTTCGGTTACGGCATCTGTCTACAGTGTCCGGAAAACTCTGTGGCGTGGAATCAGATTGGTGGTGGTGATGCCATACATCATTGCCAGCGCGTTGACGCAGC
>JADBJO010003873.1:0-7500 GCA_016801955.1 Conus betulinus | reverse complement strand
GTGTGTGTGTGTAATGCTGAACAATTAAGTAGTTACAGAAAACACACACACACACACACACACACACACACACACACACACACACACACATATATATATATATATATATATGTGTGTGTGTGTGTGTGTGTGTGTGTGTGTGTGTGTGTGTGTGTGTGTGTGTGTGTGTGTGTGTGTGAGTGGGGCGCGTGTGTGTGTATTGTATGTGTGTGTGTGTGTGGATAATCAAAATTTTCTTGGGAGTAAAAAAAACATGAAAAAAACAAGCAACAGACTACTACATAAAAAAAAACAAAACAAAAAGATGTTCGTTGTATCCATATGGCAAAGAATTCGAGAACTTTGAGCATGTAGGTGAATCTTTTTCTTCATCAAATGAGTGGAAAAATTGGGAAAACCTGTACATCAATTATCTTTTGTCTTCCAAATACAAGGAAATGTTAGTCACTACTACAATGCTCTTAGATTATACAATCGCAGAGCCGCAAAACTTTTTATCATCATTTGTTTTTCACCGATTTGAAACTGTTTGAAAACTCTCCCCTTTAATAAAATAGAAACAAAACTTTTGTTTCAAGGGAGAAAAGAAATCGGTAGGTAATAAGAATTAAAAACGATGTAAGACAAAAAAACAAGGAAAGAAAGGATGAAAGTCACAAAGAAAGAACCAACAGACACATTGATAAAGAAAGAAGGAAAGAAAGAAAGAAAAGGGAAAGAAAGAAATAAGCAAATAGATGAACAGAAGGAATAAATCAAGTAAACAAAGTTTCAAAAAGGAGAAAAAAGTAGCCAGCAGGCACAAACTGAACAAAAAACAAAAAATTTATGCTATGTGTTCTAATCTGAAGCTAGTCTTGTATGGATTGCAATACGCCATCACGTTTCGGAACGATAACCGATCGAAAGTGTTAAAATCTTCCAAGCAAAGTCTGCAAATCAGCAGCTCACCGATTTTATGGTGAACCGTAAAAAAAAAAGTACACAACAACCAAAAGGTTTCCTTTCTGTCTTCACGTCTCAAAGACACTATTTTTCTCGTTGGCATCGAGAAGATTTAGGTGATCTCAAGTGGAATCAGAGTCGAACTTCTCCTCTCTCTCTCTCTCTCTCTCTCTCTCCTCTCTCCTCTCTCTCTCTCTCTCTCTCTGGTTACAACAGGTCTACAATGTTGTTATGTCCTAACCATCACGGAAGAGTGTGCTTTTTTCCCCCTCTTCAAAAGTGTGGAGAAATAATCAATAACTGCTTTGCACGTGTCTCACTTTTTCTATTCTAACCCCCCCCCCCCCCTCTGTGTGTGTGTGTGTGTGTGTGTGTGTGTGTGTGTGTGTGTGTGTGTGTGTGTGTGCGTGCGTGCGTGCGTGCGTGCGTGCGTGCGTGCGTGCGTGTGTGTGTGTGTGTCTCCCTCCCCCTCCCTCTTTCTCCTTTGCCTCACCTGAATGTACATAGATAAACAGATAAAGAGATCCATATAGACAGAGAAACAGACAGACAGATAGATAGATAGGTAGATAGACAAACTATCTATCAGTCTATCTATCTGTAGATTAATAGATAGTTTACTAGACAGATAGATCGATAGATAGATAGATAGACAGACAGACAGACAGACAGATAGATAGATAGATAGATAGATAGATAGATAGATAGATAGATAGATAGATGACAGATTGCTGAATGCTGAATAGTGGGTCGGAATTCTTTCGATCCCGCCGAGTCCAAGCCAGTACATTCTCGTTGCTGGTTGAAGCCAGGGTGCATGAAATCCCTGGAGCCAGATCTGATGAGAGCGTCCATCAAAGATGAGGGCGGTTACCACATTAGCGCCCGCCGGGCCTCGGACCCACCCCTACAGCTGACCATACACCCCGATACCTGCTGAGAAGATCACACACTGTTACCTACCCCCCTTGTCCACCAAACTGCCCAACATCTTTCTACCCCCACTTACTCCCACCCTGGTCACCGAGAAAGGACACGAGCCACAAGCTCAACCCCCTTTGGGAATTACAACCTCTGTGTTCCAAGTTCACTCCCCCCCCCCCTCTTCGCCCCCCCTCCAGTCCAGAATCACCTCCCCCGCAAACATGATACTGTGCAGATAATCTACTGGACACATGTACTTCTTCTTTGCCTTTTCTTTTTTAAAGAGAGAGTACGCTCCCCTGTGCACATCGTGCAATAGCTTCACCTATCACCTGTCACCTATCACCTATCACCTGTCACCTATCACCTGTCACCTGTCACCTATCACCTGTCACCTATCACCTATCACCTGTCACCTATCACCTGTCACCTCACCTGTCACCTATATCACCTATCACCTGTCACCTGTCACCTATCACCTTTCGCCTGTCACCTATCGCCTGTCACCTATCACCTGTCACCTATCACCTGTCACCTGTCACCTATCACCTATTACCTATCACCTGTCACCTATCACCTATCACATGTCACCTGTCACCTATCACCTGTCACCTATCACCTATTCCTGAGTCTTGAAGACCCTTAGGGGCTCACAGAAGACTTCGCAACCAGCTTCCTCCACTCCTCCCGGTTCTCTCAGTCGCTCTTCGGCAGTTGCTGAGGGTGAGGCCAGAGCGTTCACTGATGTTGTCCTCCCGTCTCTTTCTCTGTCTTCCTCTCCCTCTTCTGCCTCCTGGCGCTGTTCCCTGCAGTACGGTGTGGGGAAGTCCAGCTACTTGCTCAGCGTTAAACATCCTGTGGTCAAATGCTGTGATGGGTGCGGTCAAAGACGAAAACCGATCTTTACCTCGGGATTTTCACCACAGCCTTGCTCCGCGATGTTCCACCGAGATATGATTTCTGAACATTCTGACAGGACATCAGATTTCACCTGATCGGACTTGACAATGTGGTTGGCGACGGTCCTGTCTGAGGCTAGTCTTTCCGCTGATGACGTCACTTGCGTTTGAAGTTTAGTCCGGGCGTTGTCACCTGCGCGTAGTTCTAATTTCATTCCAACCTGACTAGGCCGGGATTTTGGTATTTAACTCCGGGCCCCCTCCCCCCCCCCCCCCCCCCCTCTCTCTCTCTCTCTCTGTTTCTCTCTGTCTCTGTCTCTGTCGTGTCTGTCTGTCTGTCTGTCTGTCTGTCTCTGTCTGTCTCTTCTCTGTCTCTGTCTGGTGTTCTGTCTGTCTCTGTCTGTCGGTCTGTTGTCTCTCTCTCTCTCTCTTGATCTCTCTCTCTCGCTCGTCTCTCTCTCTCTCTCTCTGTCGCGTCTCTGTCGGTGTCGGTCGGTCTTTCTGTCGGTCTCTCTCTCTCTTTTTCTCTCTCTCCTCTCTCTCTCTCTCTCTCCCCCCCCTCACCCTCGCTCTCTCTCTCTCAACACACCTCTCTCTCTCCCCCACCCTTCTCTATCTCTCTCTCTCTCTCTCTCTCTCTCTCTCTCTCTGTCGACTGTCTGCTGTCTGTCGGTTCGGTCGGTTCGGTCGGTCTCTCTCTCTCGCTCCTCTCTCTCTCTCTCCTCTCTCAACCCTCTCTCTCTCTCTCTCTCTTCCCAACCCCCTCTTTCTCTCCCCCACCCCCCTCTCTCCCTCTCCTCTCTCTGCATTTCCTCCTTCTACGCCCCCATGCAGGTGCATGGTGCAATTGCATGTTTCTTGTTGCAATATACCATGTCAATCCCGTTGACTACCTGCCGGTAAGCCTGAATAACATACCCTCGCAGGTTGGCAGAAAAACCAAAAAAAAAAAACACTGTTTTTCAAAAACAGTGTCTGTACCCTTCCACAGCACCGTTACGAACAAAGAGCTGAAAGAGCAGAAAGCGAATGAGAGTTAAAACTGTGACATTCAAATTGCTGATTTCAACATTTGATTTTCGCCATCTTTGCCGCATTGATTCTCTAAGGGAAGTCATTACCAAGACAATCGCTTTAACTCTCTCTCTCTCTCTCTCTCTCTCTCTCTCTCTCTCTCTCTCTCTCTCTCTCTTCTCTCTCTCTTCTTCTTCTTCTTCTTCTTCTTCTTCTTCTTCTTCTTCCTTGTACTCAGACCAGGGTGTTTCGATCCGAAACCAACTTTTGCCGTATGTACCCGACTTCCCTCCATGCCATGTCTCACCTTTTCACCTGATCCTGTGTTTTTACGAGTGATCTTCCAGAGCTTTTTCTTCCCACTTCACCCGAAACTCTCGCAAACACGTTGAGAATTAACAACAGAAATGGTCATCTTGCAGCGTCTCCAGGGAACTCTCATTTAGCGTTATCAACAGCCTTGAAGAAGTCTTGAGCAGGCCGCTCAGATCCAGCCAAAATGGGAAATGGAAAAGGAAACGGTTAATATTTGAACTTTAATACAGCCTCACCGACGATTCAAGTCCTTCTCGGAGTTTAGCAATCAGCCAACCTTTCGCTTAGTGCTCCACTCCCACTTGTTTCAATTGTGTTGAGTGGAGATGGAGGGCGTGAACGAGGGGGAGGGGGCGAGGGATGACATGAAAGGGAAAATGTCAGAAGTAAGGAAATCTGGTTTTGTTTTGTTTTTTGTTTTTTTTCTTTTCTTTTTTTTCTTCTTCTTCAACAAGTGTTCCTACCTTTTCTTCTTCGCGCAATAGCGTACCAATCTCTCTCTCTCTCTCTCTCTCTCTCTCTCTCTCTCCTCTTCTCTCTCTCTCTCTCTCTCTCTCGCTATTCTCTCCTCCTCTTCCCTCTCCTCCTCCCTCTCCTCTCTTCCTCCCTTCCTTCCCACCCCCCCCCCTCTCCCCTCTCCTCTCTCTCTCTCTCATCTCTTTTCTCTCAAGTGTGTTCAATGTGTGTGTGTGTGTATCCCTGTGGTGTGTGTGTGTGTGTTTGTGTGTGTGTGGGTGTGTGTGCGCGCGACTTACCCGTTTTTAAGGATGTTTTTTTTTCGTTCGGCGGAAACTATATAGATGTCCTTTCAGCATCTCTGAGTTTGCGAGGGGGCAAGGGTGTACGGTGGTGCTGTCCTTAACAGAAAATACATAAATGTACATCTGACAATAAGCGAGGCGATGCTTGTTGCACAATTTTATTTCAATCATTCAAAAAAAGAAAAAAAGACCCGACTCGATAGTAAAATCAATAAATGACAGCGGACATGGTGCAAAGTTTGTCCATTATACTGTGGATTGTAATGTTGCTTCGATGTTCATGGTGTTGTATTAATATCAAAAACAAAGAACCACCATGCTGATTCAGTTGAATGTGAATAGAATTTTCAAAAGTAAGGTAATAGTCTTTATAAAAGTGGGTTTCTGACCGGGTAAGAGTAAGAAAGTAAACATTATAGGATGGTTATGTCTTTCGTAGATGTGTATAAATATCAAGGTGTTGTTTTTTTCGTCACCGTGGTTAAGCTTCTTTCAACTTTTTCAGGCATTGACTTGCCAGTGCGCATAAATGCATTTTGACATGGTTACAAAACAGATGCCTTTTGTTACATGTGTTGTTTGTTGCACTACTGTTAGATTTTCTGTAACAAACTTAAAAGATAAAGTACTACTCCGCCGAACCAATTCCAGCAACCAAATTACAAGACAATGCACGACGCGCTTCGTTTCGACCTTTTCGGGGTCTTCTTCAGGCAAGACCTAAGTGACCCTGTTTGTGTTTTCGTTTTCATCGTCTTGAATGTTGTTCGTTTTGGCCGGAAGAAGACCAAAGAGGTAAAAACGCGTCTTGTAACTTGTCGTTCGGCGGAATAGTATTATGTTTTTCTTCTTTTAAGTTAAATACGAGATTAGTTGATGCACAACCATGGCCTACGTCGCCACCCAGAGCTGCACCTAGGGTCTTCACATTACAGCTGAACACTGTGAACAAGTACTTTTTGTTTGCGTTAAAGACATTATCCGGTGTACTCACACATACTTTACATGATTTCACTGATGGTAAAGCAAACATATATATCCAATACCTTTGCTCTCTGGTGTTAATATATCTGACACATTTAAGGTTACTGCAATGAATAAATATCGACTGTCTGCCTTATAAAGCCTATAGAGTGAATGTCAGAATTACGAACAATCCCCCAGTACCGAAACGGCCAGACTCTGATACGAATCAGCAATCCCAGCATCACCAGGAATTCGAGTCCAGAGCTCTACCAGGTTGAGCGTGTTAATATAGAAAATTATCATTTGTGATTCATACGATTACTTACTTTCGGTTTCTGCCTCCTTTCAGCGATATGGGGATGGTGATTCAGGTATATGAATAAATCATCAGAAACGGAATCGGATCGGAATCAGAATCGGAACTCTCTGTCTGTCTGTCTGTTCTGTCTGTCCTCTCTCTCTCTCTCTCTCTCTCTCTCTCTCTCCTCTCTCTGAATACTGAATATTCCTTGTTTTTGAAAAGGAAAAAGAAAACAAAATCTCTCTTTGGGGTCTGCTAACGCAGATTGGGATCATTTGTTTGAGCTTCTTGTTATTTATCTTACTCAGGGAAAGCTCACATATGGCATGCCGTGCTTGTATTGTTCCCTCCTGAATGTCCCACTCCCGCCATTTTCAACTGTGCGTCCGGTGGGAGGAAGGAACCCACGTCCCGGACGGAGGGTTTGGGGGGGGGGGAGGAACAAGGGAAGTGTGCGGGATGGGGGGTGGGGTTAGGGTGGGAAAGCTGGGCAAGGGGGATAGCAGGAAAGATTCGGAGGGGGGGGGGGAGGGGAGGGGACTTGCATTCAATGGTCCGGAATGGAGGCAGGTTTTTTTTCTTGTAACTCGCGCCTTTAATTCTCCCTGTCACGTTCGTCTTTTACATTTCTTCCCCGCCTCTTCCTTCCTCTTTTCTCTCCATTTGCATAATTTTTACTCTGGTCTGCCCCCTCCCCCTCATCCGCCCCCCCCCCCGCCCCCCCCCCGTGCGCTCCCCCTCCCTTCGGTCCGCCCGTTGTCTATTCCATATCTCTCTCTCCCGCTCTCTCGTCACCTCTCATCTCTCCTCTCTCTCTCCTCTTTCTCTCTCTCTCTCTCTCGCTCCTCCTATTCTCTCTCTCGCTCTCGTCCTCTCTCCCTCGTCTCTCTCTCTCTCTCTCTCCGTCCGGTCTCGCGCTCTCTCATCTCTCGCTCTCTCCTCCTCTGTGCTTTCTCTCTCTCAATTACCTTCCTCTCCCCCCCCCCCCCGCTCTCTCCTCCATCTGCAGTCCTCCAACTCATTTCAGGTTTGCGTCTTACCTCGCTTTTTCTTTCTCCCTCCTCCATCCCCCCTCCCCCTTCTACTCACCTGCCCCTAAGTCTCTGTGTCCTTATTTTTTCCCATTCTGGCTCTCTCTTCCTTACCTTTCGTACCCCCTGTACTTCGCCTCGGTATCCGAACCACTCCTTTCAGGGTTTTCTTTCCTCTTCGTCTCTCTCTCTCTCGTCTCATCTCTCTCATCTCCTCTCTCTCTCTCTCTCTCTCTCTCTTTCCTCCTCTCGCTGGCGCCTGGCCTATAAATAGATAAATCTCCTTATCCATCTCTCTCTCTCTCTCCCTCTCTCTCTCTGTCCTCTCGTCTCTCTCTCTCTCT
>JADBJO010003872.1:220000-224266 GCA_016801955.1 Conus betulinus | reverse complement strand
CCCCTCCCATGCACAACATGCAAGAATTCCCCACCCTGCTGATGACAAGTACTCCCAGGAGTAGGACTACTGTTACATGTCCTAAACAAAATCAAAACCAAAGCAACCTGCTAGAGGCGTCCCCAGGCCGCCATGGTTGCAGTCCTGATTCTTCTCTAAGTGGGGATCCGTCGATTCCTACAACAACTGAGGTTTGCATTGACCCGCACCTAGCAGGAGTGACTGACCCTACATCAGAGGGTCTACAGACCTTGCCATCACATTCACCAGACGTTCTTGATGACAGCATGACTCTATTAAAACAGAGGGTGTCCTTGGTAAACCCTCCGCACGACGTGGAAAGCCAGTCCAGGGGTGTGACAGGTACAGTGACAGAGGGTCTCAGCACTGGCGAGATGCACAGTACCGGGGTGGTGGAGAACCCTAGGTCCTCTCCGTGGCAGGTGTCTATGGTCAGTGAAACCGAGGGCCAGTTCTCAGGCTCCGGCCCTTGTACTCGCAGTCGAGTACGAACCAGACAGACACAGCTCACAGAAAGATTTTTTAAGGGCCCATCCAAGAGGTAGTCCTGGACGTAATAATGAACAAAACTGTGCTCTCCCTGCTGACCCTGTGTCCTTCTCACATTGAAGACACCTAGGATAACGGCCGTGCCCGTGTGTCAAGACTTGTCAGAAAAACAGTCTCTCCTTTCTGACTTATAATATTGAGGGTGTATCGTCAATTTAAGATCCCGATGTAAATAATTATATATCTCAGTTTGATTTTTTTTTGTTTGACGGAAACGTTCTCAAGAACATTTTCTTCTTTTCTCTTTTTGGATTACGAAGTTTTTTTCTTTCACCTGGAATTAGATTAATCGATGCTGTTACTGCACGTTGTGTCAGGAGGGTGTTTTCTTGTAAGAAAGACATATGCCAAACTAGACAAACAACTTACAGTGGAATATGCTCATATTATTGTTCTCCACCTTAAAGCTCTAGATCTTGACGTTCTTTTATTTGGGAATTTATTTGCCCCCTGCT
This sequence comes from Conus betulinus, assembly GCA_016801955.1. Lineage (NCBI taxonomy): Eukaryota > Metazoa > Mollusca > Gastropoda > Neogastropoda > Conidae > Conus > Conus betulinus. Next base: position 223,241 of record JADBJO010003872.1, on the reverse strand, counting down.
AACAGTGTTTATTATGCAGATACCGAGATTGATAATGGGGTTTCCTTACTTGAACAATGTCTGATGGACACTTTTGAACAAGCGGGTGATCTCCCAGTGATCATCCTCGGCGATTTAAATGCAAGAACTGGTCGGCTGAACGCACAAGAACCACCCGTATATTTAGGTGACTTGATAAATGAATATACCACCGGTGATGACTGCTTTTCTCGTGTATCAAAAGATTGCTTCACTAATGAATTTGGTCTTTATTTAATTACCATCTGTCAGAATTTTGAGTTGGTTATTCTAAATGGTTTTCCGCCTGGTGATAAAAGCGGCGATTTCACTTATATCGCTCACAATGGTTCAAGTGTTATTGATTATTTTATTTTCTCCCAATCCTTAGTTCCACTGTGCCGTGAATTGAAAGTAACCCCACGGGTAGAATCAAAGCACATGCCTGTTGAATTTGTACTAATGCTTCCCAGTCCGAATCAGGAGACGGTTTCAAAAAGGTTTAAAGGTAACCAAATTTAAAAGATATGCATGGGACCCAGCAAAAAAAAAAGGTGATTTTTATCAGTGCACTTCAGTCTGACGAGGTCAATTCAACTTTTCATGAAGCAATTGAATTGATTGATGTCAATTTTGAGTGTGCACTGAAGAAACTAAACGAAGGTCTGTTTAATGGCTGGTCAAACAATGAGTAAAGAAACTGTCACAGGTAACATCAAGCACAGCCCATGGTTTGACTCTGAGTGCTATGTTAAACGCCGTCAGGTGAGACAAGCATTGAGAACGTGCAGTCGGGTGAAGGTTAATAACAACCCCGATGCTGTTCAACTGAGACTTAACTATTCTATAATGAGAAATGAGTATAAAGACTTACTTCGAGACAAGCAGCAATTATATAGACACACCAATTTTTATACACACTTAACGAAAACGCCAAAGATTCTAAGCGGTTTTGGAGCACTGTAAGTCTTTAAAAAGTAGTTCTCATGTACCAAACACAATATCCAATGAAGAATGGGTTCAGCATTTCAAACAAGTCTTTAATGATGAGCTGATTCCTTCTGGTCCTCATTCTCAGGAACTTCAAGCTGAGTATTTTCCTGTTGCTGATAGTAACGTCGATGAATTGGATGTCTGTGTATAACTGAAGAGGAAATTCTTGACTCAGTTAAGGCTTAAAAATCAAATAAAGCACCAGGTCCAGACGGACTAATTGGGGAATTTTATAAGTATTGCACCCCCATTATTCTCTTTTTCCTTAAGAAATTTTTTCAACAAACCCTTGATTTTGGCATCTTCCCTTCTATGTGGTGCGAAGCTCTGATTCAACCTTTGCACGAAAAGGGTGATATAAACAACCCAGACAACTACAGAGGTATCTCTCTTTTAAACATTGGTTCAAAATTATATACTTACATATTAAACAAGCGTTTAACCAAATGGATTGAAGATTATGATGTAATAAACGATGTGCAGGCTGGCTTTAAAAAGAATTATAGTACTACTGATCATATATTTACCCTTTTGTCTCTGGTACAAAAGCAACTCTCTAACCACAAGAAATTATACGTTGCTTTTATCGACTTTAAAAAGGGCTTTCGATTCGGTAGATAGAAACCAACTCTGGTCAATCTTAAAGAAAAAAAGGTGTAAAGAGTAAGATAAGTACAATGCACTTAAAAGCATGTATGCAGATGTCAAAGCTAGGGTTAAAGTGGGGGAGATTTAACTGACACTTTTATGTGTCCTCGGGTCTGAAGCAAGGAGAAATATGCAGTCCGGTTTTTATTTTCGCTATTCGTCAATGAGCTTGCTGAAGAAATAATTCAATACGGTAAACGCGGTATTCCCTTATTACCAGACTTCATAGAGATACTAATTATTATGCTTTTGCCGACGATGTTGCACTCGTAGCATCTACCGTCATTGGTCTCCAGCAGCAACTAAATGTTTTGTGTAGCACAGCGAAAAAAAACTCGATTTGATCGTAAATTTAGAAAAATCAAAAGTTATTGTGTTTAGAAATGGGGGGTATATCGCCTCAAGGGAAAGATGGTTTTACGACGGTAGGCAACTAGAAATTGTTAATCAGTATAAATATTAGGGTGCTATCTTTTCCACAGGTCTTTCTTTTTTCCCATTGCCTTGAGGATTTAGCATCCAAGGCAAAACGTCAAGTCATCAATATTATAAAACTACTGTGAGAGTTTCAAAGTCTTTCCCCGAAATTGTTCTTTAAACTTTTTCGACTGTCAAGTCCAGCCAATGCTTAGCTATGGTGTCGAAGTATGGGGTCTGACTGCAAACAACACAATTATTGAAAAAGTACATTTGTTTGCACTCAAGAGATTCTTAAATGTTTCCATAAAAAAACACCCAGTGTCTTAGTCTCTACAGAGAAACTGGTCGGTATCCACTCTATATAAACAATTATACTAAATGTATTAAGTATTGGATACGTGTCGTTATATGCCGGATAATCGCCTTCCCAAGAAAGCTTACAACACGCTATGTGATTTGCATTATCGAGGCAAGAACAATGGGTTTCATCAGTTTGCTCTACGTTAAATCGCTATGGCTTCGGGTATGTATGGGGAAAACCAGAACGTTTACAATGTCAAAAGGTTTTCTCTTAGAATTTAGAATCGGTTGATTGATTGTCATCTTCAAGAATGGTACACCCGAATGTATATTAGTGATCGCTTTTCCTTCTATTCTTCCTTTAAGCAATTCAGACAAATACCGAATTATCTGTTTACGGTAAGTAATTTGAACAATCGTAAAAATCTCATAAGATTTTCAGGTTAGGCGCATCTTGTTTAAATACTCTCACAAACTGCGGCATTCGAGTGTTCCCCGAGAGGCACTCTGCTGTCCTTTTTGTCCAAGTCAGTTGGAATCTGAATACCACTTTCTTATTGTATGCCCTAAGTATAAGGATGTTCGAGAGCATTTCATACCCTCTAAATATTATGCAAGAGCGTCGGCTTTCAAGATGTCATTATCACTCGTCAATGATAAAATGCTAAAGATGTTGCTGCTTTCATAACTAAAGCTTTTGAAACAAGATGCAAAAAAAAAAAAAAAAACCGAATGGGAAGTAAAGTTCATATATTTTTATGTATAATTCGGGGTACTTTTTTCCCCTTTAAAAGCAAAGAGCTTGTATGTGTGAGTGTATGCGTGCGAGTGTGTGTGTGCCATATATATATATATATATATATATATATATATATATATATAT
>JADBJO010003872.1:207500-217500 GCA_016801955.1 Conus betulinus | reverse complement strand
TCTCTGGGCAGCAGGGGTCGGCCAAGACATCGGTTAAACCAACATCCCCTGTAACTTGACTGGTGAACAATTCGAAAGCGGAACATATTTTTTGTTTGAAGTACCATTATGGAGATCATTTAAAATCTCTTGAGAGAGAGAGAGAGAGAGAGAGAGAGAGAGAGAGAGAGAGAGAGAGAGAGGTCATATTAATGCATGCGTAACTTGTGTCCATTGATAATAGAAATTAGCAATACAAAGTAAAGGAGAAAAAAAAAGATTCCCGTCAACTGCTCTTCCTCTTGGCAGGAAACAGTTGGAAATTATTCTGATGTAAAAAAAAAAAAAAAAAAAAATCACGGCTTTCAGACTTCCAAGATTGATCGATAGGTGGAAACGTTGAAAGAAACTTTCTGTATGAGGTTTATAAGATCAGAAATCCCAGGAAGAACACGGTATCTGCTCAGGACCTGATGTTTCAGGACAGGGCCTGTGTATGGTCCATGTTACGGACCTGCTGAACCCCCAGGTCTACCGAGAGGCGTCCGTACCCCCCCCCCCCCCCCCCCCCCCACACATCCCCCGCCCTTTCTTCCCCATATCCCTCCTCCTTGCCCATTTCATCCTTTTTTTTTTTTAAATCTAATTTCGCTGATCACTGAAAAGCCGCCCGACAGACTACGCGCCTCTCTAGTGGAGCAGGAAAGTCATTATTTCTGGTAGGTTTGTATGTCTGTTTGTTTGTTTATTTGTCTGTTTGTTTGTTTGTTTTTTTTTTTCCCGCCAAGGAGGACGACTTTATGAGAGAGACTTTCGTCAGCGAGTATGCGATGCAAAACTAAACTTACGGAAAGTGCAGTGCATGTGAAAAGGGACTGAGCGATACTGAAAGACCTGGATCCGCATAGGAACAAGTGAACTCTGGTTTGACACTTCTACCTGTCTACTATATGAAAACTTTTTTTTTTCGATTAAATTTCACGTTTTCTATTGGTAATTTGTATTTTTGAAACATTAAGCTCGTGGAACCAGGATTTCCTTTTTTTCTGAGAGTCGAGTGAGGCTGCCGCTTGGAACCCTCGATCGAGGTATCTTGAAGAGTAGCTGTTACCTCCCTTTGGCTTGTGGAAACCCGTACATGAGTTCTTGGTATTCTTTTGTGTCTGCGCTCAGTCTGTGGGATTGGCAGTGCCAGTTTCCGCCCACTTTGAATGGACTTCAATTGAACCTGTCCAACCTCTATTTGACAAAGGTAACTTGAGCATGAAATTTGAGCACCGCGCCATTTCACTAAGGTGAAAAAACTGTCTTCCCCTCCTTCCCGCATCCCCAACTAAAAGTCTTCGTTTGTTGCTAATGTTTGTGATAAAACACATCTGTAGGTAAACTGGGGTTTTTCAAACAAGTTGTGATGGGTGTCAGGGGAGTTGAATTAGAACTTGCTAACCCGTCAGGATGTGTGTGTGTGTGTGTGTGATTTACCCACAAAACACATTCGTATTCCTAGTTGAACAGAAACCACTCGTTCCTTGTTATTGTAAAATCTTGTACTGCTGAGGAAGAAAACCTGGCTCCATGACAACAAAATATATAAGAAAGTTTAACGTATTACGAAGGAAACACAGGTTATGGTAGGACAAACGCATATTGGCACTCGATTTATGTCGTATAGCAACACATAGATGTTTATAGAGTGAAACCCAACATATTCCGTAGGACTTCAAATTTAAAGCCATAATAAAAAAAATTTCAATTATAATAGCCTTCCTTTCTCGCGGTACATGGCGTAATTCTATATCCATGTTCGTGGAAAAAACGTTATGATACTCCCATCAGAAAAAAAAAAGTCTAAGGAATATCAAATAAGTACTTTATCTCTAGGTGTGTGCTAAACATGCGCACACGCGCGCGCGCGCGCACACACACACACACACTCTTTGTCTTTCGAACGGAATGTAAACCTGCTCTGTCTGCCTTGCATCTCTCTCTCTCTCTCTCTCTGTCTATTTATTTATCTTATTTTGTCTTTATGGAGAGGTGTCTTTATTTTATGGTATGTAGGTTAATGATTTTGACCTTTCTCTTCAGTAATTTATCGGTTGTTTTATTTTTTCAGTGAGTGTGCGGTTTTGTTGTGGCGGGTGAGGGCAGCATAAATAAAGTCCGTCAGCTGTTTGTTTTGTCCTCAGTATTAAAGATTCTCTCTCTCTTTCTCTTTCCAAATGCTGCTGATCTGAGGACAAGTTATACAATCCAAGAAGAAGAAACACTGGCTGTGTTTCATCCCTTCATTTACAGATACACGCGACGAGTTCTTCCCCCTTGCAGCCAAAAGAGCCATGGTGTCCCCTTGGCCCAGTAACGCCTCCAGCCTCGGCGTCTCTTTGGGGGATTCCCCACACCTTGGCGAAGAGGACGACATCCTGGAGGTCATTCCCTTAGTAACTGACGCTATAGATGAAGGATGGATAGGAAAGATCGCTACGTCCGCCATCCTCCTGTTTGGGACTTTCGGAAACGTGATGACCATCATTGTACTGCGGACCTTTCGTTCTGGCTGGTCAGCGATGAACTTGTACCTGACGGCCCTGGCGATTTCGGACACAATGATGCTGATTAACGGGGCTTTACCCACGTGGGCGAGAAAGGTCGTGAACGTTGACCTGTATGTCACTCACGCGCTGGCGTGCAAGGGGTTCATCTGGTTCATGCACAGCTCAGCGGCCTGGTCGGCTTGGTTCCTGGTGGCTTTGACAGTCCAGCGGGCAGTTTCTGTCGTGTGGCCCCATCGCGTCAACATTGTCTGTACCCACGGTAAGAGTGTCACCATCATCATCGTCACTATCGCAGTGGCGTTCGCCTTGATCTACGCTCATACATTGTCCGGTTACGACATCATCGAAATGGAAAACGGTACCTACACCAGATGCACGTTTGCATCTCGTAGCTATCAAACATTCTGGATGGACGTCTGGGTGAAAGTGGACATTTTCCTGTTCTGTGTTTTTCCCCCGTCACTTTCGTGACTCTCAGTAATGCTGTTCTGATATGGAAACTCGCCCTCTCCGTGAAGGAGGCAGATCTGAAGTTGTCCGGCGCGCAACGCAGAACAGAAAGACAGCCGCGCAGGGCCAAAGTCTCCTCCACAACTATGACCGTTGTCACCGTGTCTGCTGCGTTCGTGCTGACCACGGTTCCTATGATGACCTACAACACCTTCATTTATGAAGAGGCTTTGAAGGACGAACTTTCCAGGCGGTTCCATTATTTTCTCTACGATCTGTTTCTCATTTTCAGCTTGTGTAACTTTGCGTGGAATTTTTACCTGTACTGTTTGACCGGAACGAAATTTAGGAGAGAGTTCTTGAACATCATGTTTAAGTGTTGTGGAAATACGTCTTCCATATCGACGTCCTGATCTTTCAAAGAAGAACAGCGGCCCGGAGATGCCACAGTTCTTCGGGAAAGGGTCTTCTGGTGTGGACAGCAATGACAATTTCTGAGTGCGCTTAGTCCTTTAAAAGTCCCTTTTATGCAATAATTTATCGAAGTCGATTTGACCGTCAATGATCTAAGGTATATATTGGCATTCAGTGGTTTCATTGCCATCTCGGACTACAGCTAACCTTTGTTTGTTTACGTGTCAATTTTTTTTTTTTTGTAGCATAGAATGCCAGCAAGCTCACCAACAATACGAAGTTGTTGTAAATTCAGGATTTCTTGCGGAAAGTGGACGTTCTAAAAAAAAAAAAGAATGCTTATAGTGAAAAAAAGCGAACTGTGTGGTTAGATTGTGAATGAGAGAAAATGCTATCATAATTTCAGCAGGCTTTTTTTTTTTTTTCTTTTTTTCTCTCTTTTTAATTACGATGATCGTGGATTTCACACATTCGGCAAAACTGCCTTTGGCGAGCAAAAACGATTACGATAACGGCAACAACAACAGCAGCAGCAGCAACAACAACACACTCACATGTACGCACGCACATTAAAGCATACATTCATGTACAAAAACGCACACGCACGTACGCACACATGCACACGTATGCGCTCACACACACACACACACACACACACACACACACACACACACACACGCGCGCGCGCGCGCACGCACGCACGCACGCACGCACGCACGCACGTACGCACGCACGCACGCGCACACGCGCGCACGCACACACACACACACACACACACACACACACACACACACACACACACACACACACACACGAGCAGCAGCAACAACAACAACAACAACAAAGACGAAAACAAAACTCTTGAAATAAAATCAAACTGAAAATACGAAACAAATCAATCAATCAATCAATCAATCAATCAATCAATCGAATGAACGATCGATCGCTAAATCTAGTGAACCAACTAACTAATCAACTCTCCAGTCAAAAAACCACAACACATGTACTGTAGGCATGACCCATATTCCTTTACAGTTCCTGCACTGAACAGAACTGTCATGAAATGTACACCTGAGACAGAGTTTAAACAGCTAATGTACACCTGAGACAGAGTTTAAACAGCTAAGTCTCTGTCTCAGTTTCTTACCATTTAAAAATCCATGTCACGGAAATTCGAGTCTCCTTTAAGCCCTACTACCTTGCACAAACTCATTCTGCTTCTTTTTGGAAAAAAAAAAATCCATGTCACGGACAATGTGGAAGCACCTTTAAGCACTACTACCGTCCGCAGAGAGAGAGAGAGAGAGAGAGAGAGAGAGAGAGAGATACTTGGCCGGTGTGTGAGATTGCAGGCAGCAGACAACCTCCAGCGTTTACAAATATTTCACGTGCTGTGTGTACTTTGTGAAATTCCTGTCGGGCCACACAGTTCTCATTCGTAGAGGAGGAAAGTTTGATAGAATGCAGGTGCGTTAACGTGGCAAGATGTCTGGTTAGGTTCTGCCTGTCACCAGTTCTTCAGTCGAGACAGATGGGTTGAGAAATTCTACACCTGTGTTCTTCGTCAGCACTGTTGTGTTGACGTTGGGCAGCATAAGATACTGATACATCCCGTGACTTCCTGTGAGTCTTCCGTCTGCTCTCTGCGTTTCCGGGACCAGCGCCGCTGCTGATCCCGTTTCTGTTTCAGTTCCTGTTTGGTGAGTTGCTGTGGCGCCTTTGGCTGTGTTATTCGTGTTGTCCTGATGCTGTATTTTAATTGTCCCGTTGCGTTTCTGTTTTTTGCATTATTTTGCGATCTTGTTTCTCTATCGCAGTTTTTTGTTTATTTGCTAGTTTGAAAATGGTTTAAGATGTAGTAATAATTGAGAGGGCGCGCGTGCCGCTTGCGCCGATTGATGCGCGTACAGGATATAGTTAATGCCTACAGAATGAGTGCCCCTGTGGCTCTGGTCTTCAGACGCCAGCCTGCATTCTCCAGTCCTGTCCCACCTCGGACAGCCTGCGACAGGGGACGTGGCCCAGTGCAGTGGACCAGAGGAAGAAACTGTGGGGAGCGGCAACATTGCAGAGAAAGATGGTGGACCTGGCTCACAACGCTGGACAATCAGTTTAGCATGGCGGGGAACGATAAAACTAACGAAGCTGCGCGTGCCTGTGGGGGTGAGTGGGTGGAGGGAGAGTGTAGTATGAGAGAGAGTGAATATAGAATCATGAAAGAAAAAAAAAAAACCTGGCGGGGGTGGGGGGGGGGGGAGTAGTAAGTTGAAGCAAATGGTGCGTGCAGTATGTGTGAATAGAGCGTGATAGCTGAGGGAAAAGTAACGGATAAGTCGGTGCTTAAGAACGATGGCATGTGTCTGAGTGTGAATTCTTTCTTCTGGGAAAGATCAACTTATTAATAACTTTTGTGATGTCTGAATCAATCAATGGCACTGCCCAGCATAATGCACGATAACGTAAGCAAATTTGATGCGCCCCATCCAAATTTGAAAAGTGATTGATCACGCACCGTCTTCTCTCTGGCACCCTTGTTCTCTGTGTCTGTAAGTTCGTTATTCGGTTTTCCTCTTTCTCCTTGGATGTGTGTCTGTCCTCTCCATTTCTCTTTTGGCTATCCTTGTAACTGTACATATCTCCCAGTCTGTACATTGATCTGTAATGTAATTATTGATAATGTATATGTGAATACGGACGATCATAACAGTGGGAGATGCGATGAGGATAATGATAATCAAGAGATAATAATACAGATGAAGATGGTCTGTTTGTTTCCAACCAATCTATCTGAAGAGCAGAAATACTGATTGTAACAAGAACATTAGAGTAAAGCAATGCTGGAAGCCGAGATTACATTGTTAGCAAGCAACAAAAGCAGTAGCACCACACCACCACCACCACCAGCAACAAAAACAACAGCAACAACAGAACAAAAAAACATAGGAAGATCAAGCCTGTCTTTCCATTTTAAAGAGAAAGACGTTTTCTTACTTTCTTAGTCGAGATAATTTTGTGCAAACATTGTTTGGTAATAAATGTCACACAAAACCCAAGACAGGTAGGATCGATCGATGGTGATAACTTAGTGAAGTCGATCTGTTTGCAGCACAGTCTTCGCATTACATGCACAAAATTCCACACACATGTGTTTGGCATTCTCTCTCTCTCTCTCTCTCTCTCTCTCTCTCTCTCTCTCTCTCTCTCTCTCTCTCTCTCTCTCTCTCTCTCTGACTTATTAAACTAGCTGCTTGAACAAAAAGACCTGTTCCGGAAAAAACAAGAAGATTAACAGGAAAAGATAAACAGACTTGCATTTTTTGCACGTATCGGGATATTGACCTTCTCCATTCGCCCACCGTTTCACATTCATGTTTTGGCATGTTCTCCCCCTGATGAAGTCTTATGCTGACTGATCGGGCTAACGTGCTTTGAGGAGCCCACTAGTGCTATATGTGTTGTACAAAGGGCGGGATCACTCTCGCTGACGGCGAGCTCAAACCCAGTTTACTCCCCTTGCAATGTTGCACATTTCCAGCCATCGTGTGTTCTTCCACTGTCAGGCTCTGAACTGTTTGACCACAGTTTGTAAGCTGTTGCACATCCAACTCTTGAGTGTTCGTAAACGGGCAAGGTTCTCCCAGATTGTGGCGCTGGAAAGCGGAAAGAGTATGGATGAATATGTGGGCCAACACTGTGACGAAGGGAGCGGCCATTTTGATCTACAGGGCTGGTTTGGGCAAAAAAAATGTCCCTACGTGTAGTGGTGTCACGCGAAATCACTGTGTGATATCATAGACACGTTTCCGTAACACCGCTGACGTGTGTGTGTGTGTGTGTGTGTGTGTGTGTTTAAGCTGCCCACGTTAATCCTAAATGTATGGAATGGACATGCTTTTGACAATATTTCATCGTACATAATTGTTTGTAACTAACGTTTATTGTGTATTTATTTTCACACATGTTTTTATCAGCTTTAGTGTAGAGTGCCGCATAATTGTGTGTCATAAATACAGTTCTTTCCCTGAACTTTGTTGATTTTAGTATTGGAAAAGCTATGAAATCAACAGAAAAAAAAACGGAAACAAAAAATCATGAGAACATGTGAAAATGGTTTGACCCTTTCCACTGTGAAATGATTCTTCGTTGTCCACACAGGGAATTAGGAATCCAGCGCCTTCGACCTGATCTTTCATCATTGAACCATCATTGTATATTTTCAAAAGAAGCTTGCATATGTAGTGAAATCAAAAAAGCCGAAACGTTTAACGCGCCATTTTTTTTTTTCAAGCTGCGACCGTGAACGTTGAAATGTGGTCTATTATGAACGGAAGAATGGGAGAGAATGCATGGCACCTAAATGTTTCTTTATAATTTTCACTCCTGGCATGTTTTGAATACATGAAGTGTAAGTGGCAATTGTTTCACCTCGGGAAGGGAGTCAGCTGCCTCTACAGGCATGGCCATCTCGCTCCCGACTGATTGTGTCAGAGTGCCGTTTGAAGTGACTATGAAGTGTGTGTCTTCGATGTGTGACTGTGGACACGGACAGTCAAGGTGTCGACTCATCCCTGTTCTTTACGGAACTGCTGATTTTCGTTTTTTTCCTTCGTCTGGCTTTGTTCACCTATCATGAAACTCCGCCGTGGTCCTTTCCCTGTTACACGCACGTGCACCCTTGTACCCAGCCATTATGGAGCAGTCAGAGCTGCCACTGCGTCGCCGTCTCACGGAACGTTTCTCATCGGGGAGTGTTTAGAGTGATGTTGTGCACTCCGCACGCTAAGGAACAGTTGAGTTGGTTTTACCAGTACAGGCGTTTCCTGACCTGAGCTCGCTGGTCGCCTGGAAACTCTTCACATTGGCTGCAAACTTTCTTGTCGTCGCTTGTGCCGTGGCGGCAAATGGGCAAGTTACGCTGTCGAAGTTGTTTCATCTGGTACTTCCGTAACGCCTCAACTCCTTAACCTTTCACGTATGAATTCTGCTTCTCACAAACCCACATCCTTCTCTGACAATGTTACCCCAGTAGTTCATCATCTGCAACTTTTTTTTTTTTTTTAATGACCGACAAGCATTCTGTCAAGACACTGTCACGGTGTTCTGCATCTTTTCGCTGGTTCTGAAGCTCAGTTCCAGTGCGGGAGGAATGGACAGTGATCGGCTCTTGGCTGTGTTCTCTGTGACAATGACATTGACGTGTAGGCTGAAGCTGACACCTGGTTGCATTCTGTTTAAGACGAGGCCATGTACTGCGGCGCCGCTCCACCAGGTCACTGCACCCTCACCCTCTCCTTCCCTCCTTAGCTATTGTTTTCAGCGTCACTGATCTATTGACGCCGACTGTTTGGACCAAACCATTTTTTTTCCCCCGTCGAACATTCTTCCTTTGAACTGTACAACCCGCTCAAACTTTCGCCCACCAGACTGTTGACCTGCTCTGTTAGTTTCGCCATCGTCCAGGCTCCCAAGGACGTCCATACTGGCTCACGGCGATGAAGTTCTTTAAGAAGTGGCTTGATATGCAAGGTTTTTTACAAAGACTTTACCAGCAGCATACTGGACCGATTGGAGTGGTTTTTGACAAATTTCAGTGGTGTATGGTTGGCCAGAAGCGATTCCTGTGTGTGTGTGTGTGTGTGTGTGTGTGTGTGTGTGTGTGTGTGTGTGTGTGTGTGAGAGAGAGAGAGAGAGAGAGAGAGAGAGAGAGAGAGAGAGAGAGACAAGACAAGACAAGACAAGACAAGACAAAATTCTTTATTTACGAGGATAATAGATAAGCACTGACGTACTTTTTTTTACATCCAGTCCTCGCCCGAGTAGGGACTACAACAAGCAGTGAAATGAAATAATGTAAGAAAGCAAACAAGCAAACAAGGCGGTCATGCAATCATAATGGAACATAGAGCGAAAATAGAAGAGAAAATGAACATTAAAAAAAAACATAGACAATAATAAACAAACAAATAAAATTAAATAAATAAAAATGAAAATAATAATGAAGGGGAAGGAGAGAGTGGGGGTGGGAGGTGGGCTGAGCTTGGGAAATATCTGGAAATGTACCCCAACGTACAAAAATTAGCATGTATAACAACAAACAGTAAAATTAATATGACAAAGTACGTACCTAATTTTGAACACACACATACAAGCACGCACGCACGCACAGAGAGAGAGAGAGAGAGAGAGAGAGGGGGAGAGAGAGAGAGAGAGAGAGAGAGAGAGAGAGAGAGAGAGAGAGAGCAAGTGACAACATGTAATCATTTCTCGTAAGACATGAAAATACGTAGAAGGTATTTAGCAACGTGAGATGGAATTGGGGGGGGGGGGGAGGGGGAAAGAAAAAAAAAAGGAAAGAGAGAGAGAGAGAGAGAGAGAGAGAGAGAGAGAGGGATTAAGGGAACAACAGAAACTGAAGGTAGTAATTAAGCATAAAATGTAATAATTTGAAATGGAAATGTACTAAAACGTACAACAATTAGTATGTATAAAAACAGACGGTAAAATGAATTTGACAAAGTATGTACATAATTTTGAACACACACACACACGTTCGCGCAGCAGAGAGAGAGAGAGAGAGAGAGAGAGAGAGAGAGAGAGAGAGA
>JADBJO010003872.1:197500-202500 GCA_016801955.1 Conus betulinus | reverse complement strand
AAAAGGGCTTTATTATGTGTTTTTTACAAAATTTGTCCAAATTGAAGAATAATTCTCTTGATCTTTATCTGAAGTTATTTGATGCTCAAATTCAACCGATTGTTCAATATGGTGCCGAGATATGGGGTCTTGAAAATGCAGCTCTTTATTCTGAAAAATTACACATGTTCGCACTTAAAAGATTTTTAGGAGTGGAAATGAGAACACCAAATGACCTCATTTATGGGAGACGAACAGGTATCCTATATATATCAATTCAATTGTGCAGTGCATGAGATACTGGTTAAAATTAACACGACTAGAAGAGAGTAGATTACCACGGAAAGCCTACAGAATGTTATTTGACTTAGATGCACGGAATAAAAGAAATTGGGTCTCAAATGTTAGATGCAAATTATATACGTATGGTTTTGGTTACGTATGGGAGAACCAAGGTGTTGAAGAAATACGTCAATTTTTGTATCATTTTAAAGACAGATTGACATTGTGTAGGTGGCAAGAATGGGATTTCCATGTGAATAACAGTGAACGGTTTCAAGTGTATAGAACATTTTGTTCTGTACATGATGATGATAAAATCTATTTGAAGCTGAATTTAGACAGGCATTTAAAATTTGTATTGACAAGTTTAGACTTGGCGTGTCTGAAATTGCGTGTCACTACTATCGTTATAGATTACATACAGAAAAAGATTTGATTTGTCCATTGTGTAGAAATGCCAAGGAAGATGAAGTTCACTTTCTTTTATGCTGTCCTGCATTAGCTAATGTACGAAAACAGTACATACCTTTGAAATTCTATAAGTATCCAAGCCAGTTTCGATTGAGTTTACTGTTAGCATCTAAGAATGAAAACATTGTCAGAAAATTATCAGTATTCTTATATAAAGCGTTTAAAATACGATCTGTTGCTGTATCTTAAGATCTTGTAATACATAACATGCATTTATGTCTGTGTGTGTATAGATACTAAGGAAATGTTGCAATGTTCGAGAATTGAAAAGTGTACCCCTTCAAGAGGGGCAATGGCCTATGCTTGAATAAATTATCCGAATCCGAATCCGAATCTCTCTCTCTCTCTCTCTTTTCTCTCTCTCTCTCTCTCTCTCTCTCTCTCTCTCTCTCTCTCTCTCTCTCTGTGTGTGTGTGTTTCCTGGCTTTATGTTGTGAGTTCGCTCTCTTATTTACCTTCTTTCCACTTTAAGTGATGTTAAACAGTTGGGAAAGGAAGGGAAGAGAGATCGATACAATCCAATCTAGCCCAGGAAGCTAATTCTAAAATGTTATAAACTTCATTTACCGAGGCATTGATATTTAATCACGTATGTTTGTAAATGTAGGGCGACGAGTTTTGCTGCTCTGTATGCTGTCTCGTTGCCACACAAACCACCGTATTATAGAAGTAAAAACAACACACACACACACACACACACACACACACACACACACACACACACACACACACACACACACACACACACACACACACACACACACACACACCAAAAAAAAGAAAACAAAACGAAAACAACAAACAAAGACACAAACCTGACATTCGAACCCTTGATCCGTTATGTTATTTCAAAGATCATGTCAGGTCGTGCGTACACATGAAACGTTTGCAGAGCTTTCAAAGAGATTTTGAATCAGCCAAAATCACAGTTCCTCAGAGCGTTCGTGTGAAGTTCACCACGAGCTCTGGAGATTTTAAAATCGCCATTACTCGAAGCAGTAAAAATGGGCAACAGATTTTCTTAGCAAGAATGTGATTTTTTCAAGTGATAGAACAGAGATCTCAAAAGCTGCATTTCCATTGCATTCCACTCATCGTGCGTACCCCACTTTCCCTTCACTCCTACCCTCCCCCCCTTTCATTCCTCCCCCCCCCCCCCCTTCTCTCTCTCTCTCTCTCTCTCTCTCTCTCTCTCTCAGTACACCCAGGTCTTATAGAACAGAGCAAGGAGATTTGATCTAACCTTCTTGGAACAGAGAGTACTTTACAATGGGAACGAAGAAATGCTGTCTGTGTGTCTATCTATCCGTGGTCAAAATGTTACTAACGGCTGTACCAGGCCCAAACGGTTTTTCTTCTTTATGGAGTATGTCTATGATGCGTGCTTGATTGTGACGTCAAATACATATGACGCATGTTTGTGACGTTTTTTTTTAGGGAGATAAAATGGGAGTACGTTTATATGCTTTGCATCTTGGTTTTTTTGTTTGTTTGTTTTTATCTCTAACATCGCCACTCTCTCGTACGTCTCTTTGCGTCAAATGCTCTGTCAGTTGTCTTCTCGGAGGCGTTTTCTATCTTCCCCTCTCCTTGTTGTCCACTTTGTTTTTCTTTACTCCTCTCACCGACCTCAAGCCATCGGGATTCCTGCCCCACCCCTCCCCCGCCCCCTTCCGAAGAGGCGGGAATGAGAGAGGTGGAGGAATGAGAGAGGTAAGGCGGGGGTGGGGGGGGGGGGGGGGGGGTGGGGGGGGGGGTGAGAGTGCAAAAATATTGGGGCCCAGCTGCTGGGTCTAAGAGTGAAAGCAACTGACATGGCGGCTACAGCTGTTAGTTTAAAATCCTCAGAGTATGAAACAACAACAACAACAGTAACAAAAACAAACACTTGAAGACTAAGGAAAAACAAAGACTGGAATGTTCATACATATTCAGCCCCCCGGAGGGTTTTCAGTATGATGGATTGGACGTGTCTTCGTGTCTTCCATCCCGTGTTTCCTGTCGTGCGCCATACGCTGATACAGTGGAATCCCAGATGGCTTCTGTTGACCACACACCTGTCAATGGCCCACAGTGGAATCCCAGATGGCTTCTGTTGACCACACCTGTCAATGGCACACAGCGGAATCCCAGATGGCTTCTGTTGACCACACCTGTCAATGACACACAGCGGAATCCCAGATGGCTTCTGTTGACCACACCTGTCAATGGCCCACAGCGGAATCTCAGATGGCTTCTGTTGACCACACCTGTCAATGGCCCACAGATCCCATTCATGACTGATTCACAGGTTGGGTAACCCTTTACGTCTGTTCGTTTCTGTACATGTCAGCCAAGAGTATGGTTTGTTGACGGGCACGTCGCTGTCTGTAACATGAATTTATCCTCCCTTTTCACTGTAACTGCAAAAGAACTGGCTGAACTCACTGATATAATTGTTCTCGTCAGCTTCTTTTCCTCCCTCGTGCACTTTCAGAGCACGTTCGTCCTTTTTAGCACTCGTAGCAGAGCTGTGATGGTTCCTTTCAGTAGATCTTTTCTCTATGTTCAGTCTAAATATTCTCTAAAAAAAAAAGTTTTCCAATTTATTTTCTAATATTTGCTTCAGGTGCACAACCACGTATAATAGGTTATGAGCAACTAGTAGTTCTTTAAGTGAGAGAAGAGCGCGTAGCGATCATATATCTTTTTTTTTTTTCTTCTTTCTTGAATTCTTTTCTTATTCTTGTTGCTGTGTTTGACGTGAATACTTTAGAATTATGAGCTTTGTCATTTTGCCAAATGTGTTGCTTGAAAAAGGTTCAATAAATCGGACTATGTCGCTGTTTTAGGGGTGTTGTTGGCTCTGGAATTTTTTTCAGCTTACTCTCAGAATAAATCCTTTGTTAATGATCGAAAGGATTGACAGTAAAGAAAACATTGCTGCCAGACATGGGATTGTCTGTACTGCCACTGAGTTTAAACCTAATCACGCGCAGGATGCAAAAGCTGCTTATACATACACTCTGTATACGCCTCCGTAAACCAAGCTCCAAACCAAGTCTGGCACAGATTTTATCCATCAAACAACGTTTACAGGTAATTCAGCTGCCTATATGCCATTTCCTTCGTCCACAGAGAATATAGAATCCACAAGACGCGATTGAAAAAGCTACACACACACACACACACACACACACACACACACACACACACACACACACACGCATTTGAGAGTTTGCTTTCCAAATGTATAGTTTGTAGGTACTAGTAGAAATAATATACATCACTTGACACGTTAAGAAAAAACAAACATTTTTCCCCCTTTTAAATGGTAAATGATAAGTAACTTCTGTCAGTTTCACTCTGACAACAGAAGTGTCCCCTAGGCCCACTCACTCAGCTTTAGCACGTCCTCGTTCTTCACTGGGCGGTGCTGTCTTTACCGTGACAACCAGCACCCAGCGTGAGCTGGCACGTCCTGGTTCCAGTGGAGGACAATTCTTTCGCTTGTAGTCTCGCTCCCTGTTTCATGGGGGAGGCAGAGGAGGGGCAGGCGGGTTGGGGCGGGGTGGGGTGGGGTGGGGTGGGGGTTCCTTGACCCAACAGCAGTGACCCCGTTGTATTCTACTGCTCAAACAGCGTCAGGAGGGCTGGGCCGGATGTTCTGCCTTTGGAAGGGAGACAACAGGGTGGTCAAACGAGCAGCCCGGTTATATTTCTCTATTCCCTTGCACGTTTGAAGGAAGCCGGTGATGGAATTGTAATAGACAGAAGACAGAGAGACAGACTGACGTCTCTCTCTGTCTCTGTCTCTCTCTCTCTCGCGTGCGCTGTGTGTGTGTGTGTGTGTGTGTGTGTGTGTGTGTGTGTGTGTGTGTGGTGTGTGTGTGTGTGCGCGCGCGCGCGCGTGCCCCACGCGCGCACGTGTACGTGTACTGTGTGTGTAGAGAGAGGGAGAGAGGGAGAGACTTACTGATTCCATGGAATCAATTTTTTACAGTCCTGCATTCACATATCCCTTTACCTTGGTACCAACGATTTACATGCACTATAGTAGAACATTGTGCGCTGGTGATGATGCAAGCTTACAGTCTGTATGTGTGATAAGCGTCCCGTGATCTTATGCTATCGATTGTCACTGCATGATACTCTCCGGGCTGCCTTTGTATAGGATATCCAATTCCCTTCGCGGGAACAGGACTGATAACATGGCGACCACTGTCATTGCAACTCTTCTCCACAGTCTCCATTTCGCAGAGACTTTACCCATCAAATGACTTCCAGTA
>JADBJO010003872.1:190000-195000 GCA_016801955.1 Conus betulinus | reverse complement strand
TGAAAAGGGTTTGTTAGAAAGGCACGTTTTACGTGGCAATATGAGATGCGGAAAATGTCGCAGTGATCATTTGAATCTAGAACGATGCTCTGCAGGGACTTGTGTTTCAGTATTTTGTAACACGCTTCTCTTAGAGACAAGAAACTTCGTAAGGGTAAGCAAGAAGTATTAGAAGAACTTGTAGGTTCTGATCAAAGCGCGAAAAAAACGTCACCATTTATGGACGTGGAACGTTACTATCATTGCGATTTATTGAGTAAGATTATGTTTTAAATTTGTACTAGTTGCAGTGTCAATACTCTGGGCGGTCCGTCCAATTCATTTCTGGAATAGATTATATTCATCTAGTACTTAATTCACGAGGGTATTCAACGTGGTATCTATCTGTATGTCTGTCTGTCTGTCTGTCCGTTCGTCCGTCTATTCCTCTGTTTGAATAAACACTCACAGAGACACAGACACACATACACAGAAACACACACGCACAGAAACACACACACACACACACACACACACACACACACACACACACACACACACACACACGAGCGCGCGCGCGCACATGCTCACACTCACACACACACAGTCACACACTTGGCATATCTGCTTTACTGCTTGATGTTATATGAGAGAACAGACCACAGACTGACGAAACGACAGGGGCTGGGATAACAGAGATGAAAGGTTGTCCAAAGCAAAAGGGAGAACAAAGAGAGCCATGGTAATGGAGGAGTTGTTGAAAGGACGCCAAGAGAATCCAGAAGGCAATCCAGCAAGGTCAACAAAGACAGTGAACCACGTAGGAAAAGCACTCCAACGAAGTCTCACCTGGAATGACGTATGGCACTTGGCACCTCTCACAGTCAGCTTCATCCTCAGATCTGCATACGACCTCCTGCTCTCGAATTCCAACCTGGTCAAATGGGGGGGGGGGGGGGGGGGGGGGGGGGGGGAAGGAGGGGGGGGATCAGATGACCCCACTCTGTCACGGCAAACAAACAGTGGACCATGTCCTGAGTTCATGCAAAGCAGCACTAACCCAGAGAACGTACACATGGAGGCACACCAAGTGCTCAAGGAGATGGCACTTGCGGTTAGCACTGCTGGAGGAAGCTCTACACCACACACAAAGATCCCTCCACGAAGTTGTACACGGCAGAAGGCCACAAATCATGGTCTGGAACAGCTGTGATCTCAAGAGCATGGAAGCAGGGTTTAGGGGATGGCGCAGATGACTGGGAAGGCATAGCAGACCTTCCACAATGGGAGAACCTTCAAGAGGGCGTCATTAAGAGTGGCGTGACACTGAATATTGTTCTCCACTCAAAACAAATGCTTCTGATCGAACTCACTGTGCCATACACAAGCAGAATGGAGCAAGCGCACCTCCATGAGACTGAGGATGATGCCAGTCTAGCGAGCAGCGTGAGGGAATCTTGGCCTTCAGGCCCTGGTTCTCGCCATAGAGGCTGGAGCAAGTCTATACAGGCCCATTAGCTTATGATCTCATGAAACAGCTCGGGATATGAAGTAAAAGAAGAGGACCAGAGCACTGAAAGCGGAGGCAGAGGCAACCGAAAAGAGTTCAGCTGAATCTGGTCGAGGAGGAACTTAGAACAGGTGTCCTGTTAGCAGGGCACGAAGACATTTGAGCGCAACAGAGCAGCCGCCATCAGGAAAGGAGGAATCGGAGAAAACGGGGCCCATCCTTGCTGAACCCCATTCCATGCAGCGTGTGTGGACGACTTTGCGCCTCAGGAATTGGTCTTCATTCCCACGTGAGGACCCACATCAGCTGATGATGACCTGCCTGCCTACTCATCCGTCGGACACGACAGGAGAATCCGTCATTAATATCAAGACACCCCTCTGAAAGGGCGCGCCTTGAGACGCCCCCACCCCATCCAAAAGTTGTGGGTTCGGACCCCGACAGCGCCAGTGAAAAACTGTTGGCAGTGGGAGGGCATCTGGGAGTCATGACCTGGATGCGGCCCGGCCCCCTTAGGGTGTATGGAGTGCGGGGCCATAACACCTGTCAGCGGGGAAGGGGGGGGGGGGGGGGGGGGGGGGAGGGAGGGAGGGGGTCTTCCCTGAGCACCACTCTAGAGTTTCTCCTTACTGTAGGAATTAATGTGTTGTGGTCTTCTTCTTCTTGACACCGTTTATTAGTCGTGCGATAATGCGAAATGTATACTTCAGTTTTGAAGACAAACATTCTTTTGCATTGAACTTCTTTAACATTGAGGTAGATATTTTAAGGCAAGAAATGTAGATGTTATCCTCTCTCCCTCGACTGCGTAAAAGTTCGTTTAAACTGCATAAAGTATGTGTGACTGAATAACGGACTACATTCGTTTTTATTTCAGTTTTCTTTCTCGCTGTCTGTCTTTTTGTCCCTATGCCTACGTGTTTTTTTTTTTGGTCCCTCTGCCTGATTGTCTGTCTGTCTGTCTGTCTGTCTGTCTGTCTGTCTGTCTGTCTGTCTGCCTGCATGTCTGTCTGTCTGACTCTCTCTCGCTCATTGTCTGTCTGTCCGTCCACCTGTCTGTCTGTCAGTCTCTGTCTTTGTCTCTGCCTTTCTCTCTTTGTCTCTGCCTGTCTGTCTGTCTGTCTGTTTGTCTGTCTGTCTGACTCTCTCTCTCGCTCATTGTCTGTCTGTCCGTCCACCTGTCTGTCTGTCAGTCTCTGTCTTTGTCTCTGCCTTTCTCTCTTTGTCTCTGCCTGTCTGTCTGTTCTGTTGTCTGTCTGTCTGTCTGTCTGTCTGTCTCTCTCGTCTCTCTCTCTCTCTCTCTCTCTCTCTCTCTCTCTCTCTCTCTCTCTCTCTCTCTCTCTCTCTCTCTCTCTCTCTCTCTCTCTCTCTCTCCCTCTCGCTCTCCGTCTCTCACACTATCTCTCTGTCTCCGTCCGTCTGCCTCTCCCCCCCCCCCCTCGTGTGTGTGTGTATGTGTGTGTGTGTGTGTACGTGCGTTCATGCGTGTGTGCGTGCGTGCGTGCACGCGTGCACGAGTGTGTGTGTATCTGTCTTGTCTGTCTCTGTTTATCTGTCTGTCTCTCTGCTAATGTCTCTCTGCCTCTCTGTTTTTGTCTGTCTGGCTCCCTGTCTGTGTCTCTCTCTGTCTCTCTCTGCGGCCCCTCCCCCCCCCCCCCCCCCCCCCCCCCCCCCCTTCTCCCCCCGTATATTCCCCCCCCCTGTCTCATTCTCCCTCTCTCCCCCCCTGTCTGTCTGTCTGTCTCCCCTCTCTCCCCTCTCTCTCCCTCCTCTCTGTCTCTCTCTCTCTCTCTCTCTCTCTCTCTCTCTCTCTCTCTCTCTCTCTCTCTCTCTCTCTCTCTCTCTCTCTCTCTCTCTCTCTCTCTCTCTCTCTTCTCTCCCTCCTTCTCTCCCTCCCTCTCCGTTATCTCTCGTCAATACTGAATTGCACTTGAGACATGTGCACACCATATCAATGATAATAGAGTTAAAATGTTGCTATCACACGGAAAAGTGGCATTACGGATGTAATACCTTGAAGGACCTAAGAAGCTAGATTATCATTTCAATACTTGAGTTGATACTTTTTGTCTATTGTGTTTGCAGGAAGACGCTTACTTTTCTTTACGTCAGCAGAGGAAAGTCTCACTGAAAATCAATGATGACGAATGAACTCCCACACGACAACTCAACTGAATCTAGCGACCTTCAGTCTTCAGTCTTCGTTGTGAGCAGCACAATGGTGAACCCAGGCGGTCCCAAAAATGTTTGGAGTGATCAACTCGAGCCGTTTTTGAAGGCCTCCGAGCTAATCTGGAAAACTGGCACTACAACTGTGCTTCTGTTTGGCATTTTTGGGAAATTTCATGACAATGCTGATTATGCTTCGTCTGCCTTCATCCACGTCAAGCGTCTTCTACCAAGTGCTGGCCTGGTCTGACCAGATAGTGTTGGTGGTAGGTCCCTTAAATGTCTGGCTCCACAAAGAATTTGACATGCCCTACTTTCACAATCTGAGTTCCTGGCAGTGCAAGCTGACCTCAATGATGATGTATGTGTCAATGGCTTTATCGGCATGGATGCTTGTGGCACTCACCATGCTGAGAGCAGCCTCTGTGCTGTGGCCTCATCGTGTCAACGTTGTGTGGACAAAGGCAATGTCGCGCACAACTGCCGGTGTGACGATCGGTGTGATCATGCTGTTCAACTGTCACATGCTCTATGGCCTTGACATTGACTCAGGACCTTGTTTCAACCGTTGCTGCGCTCGTGCTGTATCCGATCTGTACGACTGGTTTTTTCGATGTGATCTGGCATTGGGTTGTATTGGCTGAAATCTGTTTTATACCTTTAACGTTGTTGGTGATCAGCAATAGTGTTTTGCTCTGGACCCTCGTCCGATCTCTCAGAAGGGGCAAGCACTTTACAGTGCAGCGAACCACCCAGGACTCTAGACAACGGAAAGTGTCTTCATTGACTGTCACCTTGATTGCTACGTGTTTCGCTTTTTTCCTTCTGACAACACCTATACGAGTACATGATCTCTTAAGTCCGTACGTTGATCCCCATGACCCGGTTCAGTATGGACACTACGTGGTGTCCATAGCTGTCAGCAATGTCCTGAGCTATTTCAACAGCGCTGTCAACTTCTACTTGTACTGTTTGACCGGTAGCAAGTTCAGAGCAGAGTTTCAGAACATAACATTTGAATTTTTCGGCCTGTTCTGTAAGACCAGAAAGTCAGTTAAGCGCCCCGTGACCATCGATGACAGTGACGTCATCTAGCGTTTTTTTTTTTCTTTTCAGTGGACGCAATAATGTCAAAGACAGGCCAAGACATGTAACTCTCCGGATCATCGGATGTAGGCTGTTTACTGGTGGTAGATCGTGATTCTAAATAAGTGGGGTGTTCTGCTGTTCTGATATCATCCCATGATCAATTTCTGGAGACAAAAGGACGAGTTTTTTGCTCACCTTCAGACAAGTCACTTCCAGTGCTTCTCCGAGTAATTTGCTGATTGCTGTTCTCTTC
>JADBJO010003872.1:180000-185000 GCA_016801955.1 Conus betulinus | reverse complement strand
TATGGAGTTCCTCAAATATAGGACAAAAGGAGATTCAATCTTCAACATCGGACGAAAGTGATACTAGTTTCAGTGAACTGGAATCAAATTCGAGCTAAAGAGTAAACATGAAAGCCTGGGTATGGATGTTACAATGAGCAGTTGAAAGCATCAACAAAAGAGGATATTTCTGCTGTGCTAGAGGAACGAAACACCTCTACAACTTCCACGGACAAAATCTGTTCGCAAGAAGTGACCGTTTTGAAATTGAATCTCAGAAAGGGGGTAACAAAAGAAAAATCTTGGTGGTGGTATTGCCACTACGGCTCTGCTAGGAGACCGTCACCATGGCTTTATTGGTCGTACTGTCACCCATGTTCCTGCGGTCCCGGACGACAGTGTTACCAGCTGTTTGTCCTGGATATTGTCACCATGGCTTTATTGTTCGCACTGTCACCATGTCTCTGCTGTCCTGGGCACTGCTACCATGGCTGTTTGTCGCGGACGCTATCCGCTGTAGCTGTTTGTCCTGGATGTTGTCACCATGGCATTATTGCCCGCAATGTCACCATGTCTCTGTTATCCTGGACGCTGTTACCATGGCTTTTTGCCCTGGACGCTATCGCCGTAGCTGTTTGTTCTGGATATTGTCACCATAGCTTTTTGAAATGTGACCATGGCTTTCTTGTTGTTGTTGTTGGCAAGTTTTTTTTTTGTTTTTTTTTAACCATGGTTATCTTATCCCAGACACTGTCAATATATAGTTCGTTGTCCTGGATGCTGTCACTATGGCTTTATTATCCTGGACATCACTGCCATGGCTTTATTATCCTGGACATCACTGCCATGGCCTTATTATCCTGGACATCACTGTCATGGCCTTATTATCCTGGACATCACTGCCATGGCTTTATTATCCTGGACATCATTGCCATGGCCTTATTATCCTGGACATCACTGCCATGGCCTTATTATCCTGGACATCACTGTCATGGCCTTATTATCCTGGACATCACTGTCATAGCTTTGTTATCATGGACATCACTGTCATGGCCTTATTATCCTGGACATCACTGTCATGGCTTTGTTATCCTGGACATCACTGTCATGGCCTTATTATCCTGGACATCACTGTCATGGCTTTGTTATCCTGGACAATGGGCACTCAGGCTTTGTTATCCCACACATTTTCCATGACTTTGATGTCTCTGACGCGGTCATAGCTGTTCCTGGCTCCCTCAACGCGCGGGCGCGCGCGTGTGTGTGCATGTGTGTGTGTGTGTGTGTGTGTGTGTGTGTGTGTGTGCGTGCGCGCGCGCGCGCGCGCGCGCGTGCGTGCGTGCGTGCGTGCGTACGTGCGTTCGTGCGTGCGTGCAGCGTGCGTGCGTGCAGTGTGTGTGTGTGTGTGTGTGTGTGTGTGTGTGTGCGTTCGTGCGCGCGTGCGTTCGTGCGTGCGTGCGTGTGTGTGTATGTGTGTGTGTGTGTGTGTGGGTATACATGTCTTTGTGCCTTTCTGTAAGTCTCTCTGTCAATCTTACTTACTTATTTCATTTTTTCTGTCTGTCTGTCTGCCTTTCTTTCTTTCTTTTCTTTCTTTTTTTCTTCTCCTGGACAGCATAGCTTTTTGTCGTGGGCCCGTAACTATGGTTTCATTGTCCTCGTCACCTTCACTATGGTGGCTTTATTTCCCCTATGCCTTCATCATGACTTTGGATTCTTGCGCACTGTTACAATATTTCCTTGTTCTTGGCTCCATAAGTATATTGAGCACCTTCTCAATTGCTTTGTTGTCGTGGTGAGTCTTTTCACCATGGCTTTCTCTTCCTGGGCACTTTCACCATGGTTCATTCGTTCTGATCGCCTTCTCCATGGCTTTGTATTCATGGACACACACTGAGGACGGGAGAACTGTCACCAAGGCTTTGTTGTGCCAAGGACTGTCACCACGTCCTGGCAGATGTCACCATGTATCTGTCTCCCCAGGAATTGTCACCATGGCTCTGGTGACGGTTGTCCCTGGCACAGTCACCATGGCTTGGTTGTTGCAAGGACTGTCACCATGGCTTTGTTGTTGCAAGGAATGTCACCAAAGCTTTGTTGTCCCAAGGACTGTCACCATAGCTTTGTTGTTCCCAAGGACCGTCACCAGGGCTTTGTTGTTCCCAATGACCGTCACCAGGGGGCTTTGTTGTTCCCAATGACTGTCACCAGGGCTTTGTTGTTCCCAATGACTGTCACCAGGGCTTTGTTGTTCCCAATGACTGTCACCAGGGCTTTGTTGTTCCCAATGACTGTCACCAGGGCTTTGTTGTTCCCAATGACTGTCACCAGGGCTTTGTTGTTCCCAATGACTGTCACCAGGGCTTTGTTGTTCCCCAATGACTGTCACCAGGGCTTTGTTGTTCCCAATGACTGTCACCAGGGCTTTGTGTTGTTCCCAATGACTGTCACCAGGGCTTTGTTGTTCCCAATGACTGTCACCAGGGCTTTGTTGTTCCCAATGACTGTCACCAGGGCTTTGTTGTTCCCAATGACTGTCACCAGGGCTTTGTTGTTCCCAAGGACTGTCACCAGGGCTTTGTTGTTCCAATGACTGTCACCAGGGCTTTGTTGTTCCCAATGACTGTCACCAGTTGTTGTTCCCAATGACTGTCACCAGGGCTTGTCAAGGCTTGTTGTTCCCAGGACCGTCACCAGGCTTTGTTGTTCCCAATGACTGTCACCAGGGCTTGTGTTGTTCTTTTTAATAGTAGTTTGTGATGGTGGTGGTGGTGGTGGTGGTGGTGGTGATGGTGGTGGTTGTGGTGGTGGTGGTAGTAGTAGGTAGTAGGATTGGTAGAAGTAACAGTCAGTAAATTGTTGCACCATTTGTTGTTGGTTTGGGTTTTGTTTTGTTTTTTTTTTGTTTTGTTTTTTTTGCAACAAGAGCCAAATAGAAAATGTCATCTGCTTTTCAATCCAACAAAGAGAAATGTGGAAATGCCAGGAGGTCAAGTTGATCATGGCTGCGTGTCAAGATGAGAAAACGAAGGGAGGGAAACTGTCAAGGCAGACTTGTTGGTGCACATACAAGCATCACCAAAATGGTTTCGCTCCCTCGATGAATTCCACAAAACTCTTTTGGCGTTTATTTTGTTCATTTGTCTTTTCAAAAATTTTTGCTAAAGAGTTAAATGATGTTGTCATCTGATTGTCCAGATGCAATGGCCATATGTTTATGACGTAATTGGCGAACCATCGTACGTTATACATAGAATGCACGAGCTAAGTGTACTGAAGGTGACTGATGAAGTCATTGATGGTCCCGTTGTGTGTGTGTGTGTACGTGTGTGTGTGTATGTGTGTGTGTGTGTGTGTGTGTGTGTGTGTGTGTGTGTGTGTGTGTGTGTGTGTGTGTGAGAGAGAGAGAGAGAGAGAGAGAGAGAGAGAGAGAGAGAGAGAGAGAGAGAGAGAGAGAGAGAGAGAGAGAGAGTAAGTGATCGCCTAAATGGGTCATAGTCCCTTATGAAGGAAACTGAACACAGTTCTCCATTATCTCCCACACTTTATGTCTCTAAGGGTTTAGGTGTTACAGATTACTATTTCACAGACACATCAGAAGTAAAAGCGAGTGTTCGCGCGCGCGTGTGTGTGTGTGTGTCTGTGTATGCGCGCGCGCGCGCGTGTGTGTGTGTGTGTGCATGTGTGCGAGCGTGTGTGTGTGTGTGCGTGCGCGCGCGCGCGCGCGCGCGCGCGTGTGTGTGTGTGTGTGTGTGTGTGTGTGTGTGTGTGTGTGCGCTTTTTAATCTTCACCGAACAGAATCGGATGCCCCATGTACTGCCGGGTGGACAGAGAGGGGTTTTAAGCTGAAAACATCTGACCCCATGTATGGTTCGAACGCACGACCGTCAGATCCGCAGGCAGATGCTCTTAACATAAAACGACAGGAAATGTTGTTGTATTATTTTCCATCGCAGGCTAACGTTTGTTGCTCAGTGGAAAGAATTTAGACACAGGCTGGACAGGTTAAAGTCCGCTTCGGTGCCCACCCACACTAATGAAGCATCAGTTAGATGTTTCCCTGTGTGGGGAATCTGTTTTCAAAGGATTCGGTTCCAGCAAGCTGCTGTACAACCACCTCATGAAGACCTGTCAATGACAGAACCCATCAAGGTGTCAGTAGGGGTTCCTGACTATTGCTGGTGAAGGGTATCCTCAAGAGAACAACATGCTCATTGAATGCGACTAAAGATTCTGAGTAGTGCCGCTCTTTTCCACTGGGGAAGAGAGACAAAAAAGCAAATGATCCACTGAGTGTTATATGCCTCCTGATAATTTGGGTATACAAACTGCTTCGTCGACAGTGATCAGTCTCGTGGTTGTGGGAAAAAAAATGGGCCCAGCTTGGCGCTCTGTTCATTAACTAATTGTAACAGTCGCATGAAGTCTTGTACAAAGCTAGGTAAACAAGCAACATCGTCTCGAAGCCAGCAGTATGCAAGAAAAAAAAAGGCTTATGAAGGTTCTCCAACAACAGACTATGCAGCGACCAGAGAGATCAATGACACTCATGTGGACTGTGGGTGAGTCATGAAATACGTACGTTATTGTGCCTCTTGGACCCCGCATAGTCCATGTATGGGTGTATCATTTATAATGAGATTGCCATTCAGTTCGTTTGTGATCCTAGTGGATCGCGTTGCTATTCTAGAAGTGGGGTTCTGTTCTTCACAAAGGTAATGTCATCGAATACGAAGGAAGCAAGAGCAGGCTTCCTGTGTGTATGTAGCATACTAGGATAACAAGAACAGACCATTTCTTCGCTCTGCTGATTCTTATGACTCGGCTAAAAAAATAGCTTGCCGAGGTCCTGGAGAGCTCTACATTCACCGACGGCAAAGTTGTCTTTCAGTTAACACTGGGGTTAGTGGGCAATAGCTAGTCCCTCTGGTGGCCTCACAGTTGAAGTTCATGCAGTGTCTGTTTCCGACGAGTTGTGTGCAAAACGTTTTCGTGTAACAAACAAAACAACACACAACAC